>PVJX010002252.1:0-134213 GCA_004027295.1 Dolichotis patagonum
GCTGGAGTTCTGTATGCTTCATACTTCTGCATATCATTTCTTTTTTCTATGCTTGGGAAATTTTCTTCAATAATTTCTGTGAATAGCCTTTGTAATTCCCCTGGTTTGATTCCTGCTTCTTCATTCACATACTTTATTCTTAAGTTATAGATCCTCTTGTCATCTTCCAGTCTTGTAACTTTACTGCCTGCTCCCTTGTAATTTTTAAGAGATCTTCCCTTTCATGACCCCACATTGCAAGCCGTGTTCAATTTTTGATAGTCTGTCTTTGGTTTCTTTCAAGCAGTTTTGCCAGCTTTCTATCGCGTCTTTAGTTTCCTGATAATCCCTTTGAATCTGCTTCATAAATTCTAGGTTTTTTTCTGAATTCTTCAATAAATTTTTCTCTCCATTTGTGTTCCTCTGTTCTTCTGTCTGTGTCTTCTTGAGAGGTACCCAGCCCTTCTTTTATTAATCTACTTATCTCTTGTTTAATTTGAATTAATATTTCAGTTTTGGTCCCACTTACGAGGTCTTGAATATATCTCTTTATGTCCGCTAATGCTGTGTTTGATGTTGCATGTTTGCTGCCCTCAGTCTCATTTGTATTTACCTCTCCTGGATCAATGTTCTCAGGGTTGGGGGCTGGGAGTGTTTTCTTATTTCTCCCTTTTGTCATGTTTTTGGTTCCTTCCATACAAGTGTACAGTGTAATTCCCAGGCCCTTTTCTTGTTGTTTAAGGCTCCTCTAGGTGACGCAGGCTAGGAGCTTTAGCCCTCTTCAATAGGTTATCAGAGATTAGAGTTCACCCAGGGGCAGTGTGCGCTAGCTCCTCCCTTCTGGGCCAGTCAACCTTTGCAGGCCTTCACTGTGTCAGTGTGCACTGATCTCAGGGAAGTAACTGGGTCCCCGCCAGGGGCGTGGCCTAGTTCAAGCAGATTCTACCAATCTGCTCGGCGAGGGGAATAACCAGCTGAAGCCACTTCCTTATGGAGTTAGGGCTGTCCTGCCCTAATCCAACATGTCGTCCAGTCGGTTTCCCCTTTCCCGTGGGAGGGTCTTATTCTCATCACTCACCGTGTCCCCGAGAACTGCTGGACTGCCCGACCTCCGACTTCAGCGCGGCTGAGGTGGGAATTCACGGTGCCTCTGGGTGGGTCGTGTGCAGTGCTGGTCCCGGCGAGCTGCATGCCGGGCTGTTCAGCTCTGGGCTCCGGCGGCTCAAGCCAGACGCTTTGGTGGGGATCGCTTGTTCAGGTCAGGCGGAATTCAGGCGTCTCGAGGCAGGTGCCGTGCTCCCCGATCTTATCTTCACTAATAGTAGCCCCAGGACCTGTTATTAGAGCAGGTTTTTGTGCTTTAGTTTCTTTCTGTGTTGTAAGAGTCTATCTCTCTCTGTTTGGGTCTCTCCAGGGTGTTTTATTCTGGCATTTGAGCTGTCTCTCTCAGAGAGGGTCTCTCTCCTGCTACCTACCAGTCCGCCATCTTGTCTCTTCTAGATTGCATTCTTATTCCCCTCTCCCCAATAGTCTTCAATCCACCCTCCTTAGTTTACTAACTTCCATTTTGTCTTGCATTCAAAATTACAGAACCATGTTTAATTTACCCTTTGCCCCAGAAAGTATTCTAGTATATGTCTCTTCACCACAGCAGATACTTGGTACTGTTATAAGGTGATGTGCTTTTGAGTTTCTAGTTTCTTTTAGCTTCCACATCATTCTGTCACTTTGCTTTTAAGGTTTTTTGAGGTAGGGTGTTGCAATGCATCTCAGGCCAACCTTGAACCTACATTCTTCTTGTCTCAGCCTCATTTGTGCTGGGACTATAGGCATGTGTCACCTTGCTTAGCTTCATCTGTAACTTTAACAAAGCCTTCATATCTTTGCTGCTATCAATTGTGCATGAAGACTTTCACTTTTCCGTTCTAGAGGCAAGGAATGTCTATTTGAATTGATGTCTCCAGGTAGAAAATTTCTCTTAATAAAGGTGTTTCTCTCTCTCTCTCTCTCTCTCTCTCTCTCTCTCTCTCTCTCTCCTCTCCTCTCCTCTTCCCCCCTTTCTTTTTCTCTCCTTCTTTTAAATATGCTAGCTTCATCTGTCATTTGTTTTTGTTGCTTAAACTTCCAAAGCAGTGCAAAAGTAGCCAGTACCTGGCATTTTCCCACTACACTCTCTGAAACTGAGATATGGTAAGAATGTATCTACAATATGAAAACACACCAACAATAATTTAAATAATTGCCTTTCTACCCATATGTTAAGAACTGCAACTCTACTCACCAGCATACAGGGGTAGAAGGTCATTCCCTTTCACGTTACACCAGCTCATCACAGTCCACAGTCTAGATTTTATCATTTGCAGCCCTCCACTTCCAAGACTCATTTATGCATCAGTCAGGACTGGAATGCCAAGCGCAGAAACCTCGATCAAGCCATTTCCAGCAGCAGCATGGATTTGATTGATAAAATTGATAAATCCACAGCTATACTCAAGGGGCTAACGAAGGAGCTCAGGTCTTTGGCTCTCACCATCTGCTGGTTTGTCTTTCCTGTGCTGGGTTTGTTCATTGGCTCAGGCAGTGCTTCTCTTCCTCAGCCTTTCAAACTTGATGAACGATGGTTTTATTGGGGCAGTGTGCACAGCCCTGAAAACAACTCTCTGACCAAGGGCCGGGATATAACTGGTTAAGTATGGATTGAGTGTCTATTCCTAGGTCTCAAAGAGCTTATCCTACCCTCTAATATGGATCTGTATGAGATGGTGGTAATAATTCGAGGTTGCTTTTACCATAAATGAAAAGTCTGGTTGGTAAAAAATGAATGAATGGGGCTGATGTTATAGCTCAGTGGCATAAGTGCCTGCCTGGTAAGTGCACGGTCATGAGTTTGACCCCCGGTCCAAAGGAAAAAAAAATGAATACATACATAAAGTATAGGGATTAATTCAGTTAAAAAGAAAGAAAACAATTCATTCTGATTATGTTCTACCCAGAGGCACAGATCTAATGCATATGTTCTCAGAGGTGCATAATACTTAAAACTGTTCTTAGTTACCAGATACTCTTATTTATCTCAGCATGTTTCATTAACATAGACAAAATAGGTCACTTTATATTTGTACTTTACCCTGAACTTCTATTAATTTTTTATGTGAAAAGCTAGACTGAGAGAGAAGTCAGCCTTAACAATCCCATTATAACGTGCCCCTGTGATATTCTTTCATTGCTTTGACTGTGTGGTCTCTGGGCAGTGCTAGAGATTCAGGTAAGATGCCGCCTTATTTAAATAACTAAACGCAGCTTTTGTATTTCTCTCCACACTTCTGTAGGGTGCTGCAGTTCACATTCTTGTTTGTTTATGTTGAATCTATGCCTGAACTGGAGAAAACTGGTTTGTCTTGATTGTTTTTCAACACGAACATTTCCTCTTAAGAGTTCAGGAAAAACAGTAAAAGAATATTGTTCCAAATACTGCTGTGTTAGAATTACATACTTTTAAATCTCAACAAAAACTTGAAAGCCTTCCCTCACGAGGTGATAAGTAGATGTAGGAATATCACAAACAATGTCTTTTCATAATCTCTGCATTATTAGAAGAACTAGGCTAGAAACATGATTCAAGTCTTAAATGTTTTACATTATTTATGTTAGTAGCTGAGATTCAGAAAGTGGGAAACCGAGAAAAGGAAACCATCCGTGCTTACTTTACCGAATAAATATAAAACTCTTAACTTCTGTATCTATGGAGACAGGTAAATTAGTTTTTAATGCCTTTCCCTGGGTTCCCCCCACAAAGCAACAATAGAGCACAGTAAGCGCTAGAAGACAGAAAGAATTAGAGCACAATAAAGCTAGAAACACTTTAAAATATCTGATTTTAATTCACATTTTATTTATGACTGGGGCACAAGAATTGAACTCAGGACCTTGCGCTTGCCAGGCAAGCACTTTAATTTATCACGTTAATGTATTTTCCAAAACTTGGGCCATTCTGTTGTCTGAAGTTCCTCTTGTAATTGCAGCTATGCTTTTGCTCCATAGCAAGTAGTACCAGAGGGGGGCGGTTCTGTTTTGTAAAAGCTCAGACATGCTGTTTTGGTCCTCACAGGCCACAGACAGCCTATTGCATATTCTTTGTTCTCTTGAAAGCTTGAAGGTTGTAGGTACCATCCTTGACTCACTGAGCTGTATATAAATTGGTCACAGGTTCTTTGGACCACAGATTGATAGAATCTAATTTAGTAAATTAGCATTTAACATAACGTACATAGACCTCAGTCTACTTAACTTGATACTTTTTTCTATATACCTCTTGTCTTTCTTTCTTTCTATTTTCCTGACTTATTTATTTATAAGTAAATACCCATTAGTAAAACTAATGACCAAACATGCAAAGCAATTGATTATAATCTTAGTTATATGGATATCATTTGTTCCATATCCAAAGTAAACGTGATTTTCCTTCTTTCTCCTCAGTTTTGAGATCAAAATTGAGGTGTTGTGAATTGAAACTAATTTTCTTGGAAATTTAGGCAAATCACAAAGAAACACTGTAGACAAATTTTTATTAGACAAGGAAGTCGGCTTAAAGCCATAAGAAGTCAAGAAATACTATGAGGATTAACATGTATAAGGGCACGTATAACATTAGACAATGTAACTAAATGGTCGTCAATGAGGTAGATATATTTTAATGCAGAATCAGAACTGATAGTCTCAGAAAGGGCATAATCTACTTCAGACTATGTAACTATAGAAAGGAATACACATATAAAACAATGTGTAGCATAGATTCTTTTGTAATGCTCCAGTTCTGAAAAGTTATCTAAGATCTGGAAATGCTGAGGATAATTGTATGAAGAAAACAGGAATTATCTAGGCAGGTCTGGATGGTCCAATAGAAATTGAATTAATGTTTTTGAGAGGGAAATTGAAAGGGAAGCAATACTCTCAAATTTATTCCTGGAAGCAAGTATTACCCTGACTCCAAAACCAAAGTACCCAACCAGAAAGAGAACTATAGGCAATATCCTTAATGAACGTAGAAGCAAAAATCCTCAGTAAGATACTGGCCAACAGAATGCAGCAAATCGTCAGGAAGATTGTACACCATGGCCAAGTGGGATTTATTCCAGGGGTGGTTTGCAAATCAATAAATATAATATACCATATTAACAGAGCCAAGGATAAAAACCATGTGATCATCTTAATAGACACAGAAAAAGCATTTGACAAAGTCAAACACCCATTCATGATAAAAACCCTACAAAGAAGTAAAACAGATGATCTCTATCTCAATCTGACAAAAACCATCTATGATAAACCAACATTGTGTCATACTAAGTGGACAAAAACAAAGATTTCACTCTAAAATTAGGAACAAGACAAGAATGTTCACTGTCACCACTCCTATTCAATATAGTTCTGGAAACATTAGCCAGAGCAATTAGACAAAAGAAAGAAATAAAAGGAATAATGATAAGAAAGGAAGAAGTTAAATTATTATTATTTGGGGATGACACGATAGTCTATATAGAAGATCCCAAAAACTCCACCAAAAGACTTCTTGAATTAAAAAGCAAATTTAGCATCATAGGTTGGTAAAAAAGCCAACACTCAAAACTCAATAGCTTTCTTTGTGCACAAATAACAAATTCACTGAGAGAGAAATTAGGGAAACAGTACCTTTCACAATAGCATCCAAAATAATGAAATACCCAGGAATCAGTTGAAGGAAGAAAGTAAAAGACCTCTACATTGAAAACTACAGTACTCTAACAAAAGGATCTTCGAGAAGATATCAGAAAATGGAAAGATATTCCTTGCTCTTGGGTTGGAGGAGCCAATATAGTGAAAATGGCCATATTTCCAAAATTATTATACAGATTTAATGCAATCCTAATAAAAATTCCAATAGCATATCTCATAGAATTAGGGAAAACAATCTCAAAATTCATTTGGAACCAGAAGAGACCTATCATAACAAAGACAACACAGGAGTATTGCAATCCCTGACTTGAAATTATACTACAGAGCTACTGTGATAAAAGCAGCATGGTACTAGAAAAAAAAAAGAAAAGGAAAAAAGACCTGAGGATCAATGGAACAAATTAGAAGATGCAGAGACAATTCCAAACATACTTAATCATCTTATCTTTGACAAAGGTGCCAAACTGCTTCAGTGGAAGAAAGGTAGCCTCTTTGATAAATGGTACTGGAAAAACTAGTTTTGCACATGCCAAATATTAAAACTAGACCCATATCTTTCACCATGCACTAAACTAATATTGAAATGGATCAAAGATCTAAATATTAAAACAGAAACACTAAATATATTGGATGACAGAATAAGTAGAACTTCTAAGGACATTGGTATAGGCAGACTTTATGGACAAAACCCTGATCATGCAGGAATTATCACAAAGGATCAACAACTTGGATCTCATCTTATAAAAAGCTTTTTCACAGCAAAAGAAACCACCAACACTGTGAATAGACAAGCCACAGTGTGGGAAGAAAATTTTGCCAGTTGTTTCCTAAGACAAAGGGCCAGTATCTAGAATATGTAGTTTTGGTGATTATGTTGAAAAATGCACAATAGGAATCTACTCCTTTCCTTAAGGATGAGACTAAGACCCACAGACAGTCCTAAAAACAGCTGCCATTCTCTGAGTACCCAGGGTGGGGCACAAAGTCCTCTGGGACAGTAAGCAATGGGACACTTCAACATATTGGTATATGCATTGAGAAAAGAAATGACTCTCTTGCTAAGTAAAAAAAAAATTCTCATTTGTTGTTTTGTAAAGCAGAAGAGGCCTAATCTATTTGTAAACAAATAATTCTTAAACATCATTTTAGTGGTAGAATAGTTTGCAATTTGTAGTATAACTAGGAAGGATTTCTAAAAGCAGAATGATGAGTATTATAAAATTTCCTCCATATCTACTTGTTATTTGAATGAATTAAGATTCTTAGTGCAGAACATTGAATCATTCTAGCAATAGCTATTTAACCTCACACATATAAATTACATTTTAGAAGACTCATTTTATTTTTGTGAGACAGGATCTCACTGTGTAGTTCAGGCTCACCTTGAACTTACTATTTAGCCCATGCTAGCATTGAATTTACATTGATTTTTCCTACCTCAGTCTTCCAAGTGCTGGGATTACAGGCATGCACTACCCATGCCTGGCTAGAAGACTCATTTTTAAGGGTGATTTTCCAAAGAAAATTCACTGTTTTTGCATTTTTTTGTATTTTGATATAAGTACATTAATTAATATGTACTCTTCTAAAATACATAAAATACTTTTTCATTCAGCTTTTGAGGCCAGTATTACCTAGATACTAAATATAGACAAAGGCACCAAAAGAAAACTGAAGACTAATAGCTTCTAATGAATATAGATGCAAAATTCTTCAATAAACTACTAACAAATTAAACTCAATAGCACATTAAAAAGAGTATATACCACAGCCAGCTAGCATTGATCCTTGGGATGAAAGGATGGCTCAATATATACAGATAAATAAATATAAATATGATATATTAGTAGAGTGATTGAGAGAAATCATACAGTTGTCTCAATAATGTAGAAAATGAACTTGGAAAAACTCAACATGCATTCATTATAAAAATTTTAAACAAAATATGTGTATGAGGAAATTACCTCACTGCAATACAGGTTATCTATTAAAAAAAATCCCACAATTAATAAACATCATAATCAGTGGAGGAAAACTGAAAACTTCTCTAAAATCTCTACAAGGCAAATGCGCTACTTTCAGTACTTTTACTCAACATAGCACTGGAAAACCTAGCTAGGGAAATAAAATAAGGAAAAGAAATTAAATCTAAATTAGAAAAGAAAAAGTAAAATTATCCTTGCAGATGACATGAACATGTTTAGAAAACAATACTCAACAGTAGCAACAATGAGAAAACTGCTAAAATCAAAAAAGAAATTCACTAATGTTTCAGGACACAAAATCAGCATAAAGAAATCAGTGATATTTCTATACAGTAACAAAGAACTATCCAAAAGGGAAAGTGAAAAAACAATCCCATTTACAATAGCAACAAAAAGAAACCCTTAGGAATATACTTAACCAAAGAAGTCAAAGATTTGTACTTGGTAAGTAAAGAAGATGCAGATAAATGGGAAGATTTCTTGTGCTCAGGAATTTAAAAAACTATCTTTGAAATGTCCACACTACATGTCTGTTTTCTATTACTATACAAAAAAAATGCCTATTGTTGAGTGATTAGAGAAGTCAGCTCAAAGGTTTGGAGGTTAAAAGTCAGGACTGTGTGGGTCCATCTGTTTGACGTCCAGTGAGGTCTTCATGGTGGCTGATGTCACAATGGCAAGAAGAGATCATAGGATGACACTGGAAGCCAAAGGGATTCAGAGACCAGTTTTGTTCTTTCCAGAACAATTGTCTTGCAGGAGCTATCCAGGGTCCTGAGAGAACTATGGGAATCCTTTTCAAGAGCAGCCCTCCCCCACCCCATAACCTGGCCCCAGTACCACGTTTTACAGGTTCCACTACCTCAACACTGCCAGACTGGAGACCAAGCTTCCAGCACACGAAATTTTGGAAAGCATCAAATCGTATCCAGACTTTTAAATTCTGCCCCAGGATGCAAGGTTTGTGTTTATGTTCATGTCACACTGCAAAAAGCATTCAGTCTACTCCCAATTGTCCTAAAATCTTTACTGAATTCAGCATCACATGGAACACAAACTCAAATCTCATCTAGGTCTTGTGGAAAATTCATTTTAGCTGTGATCTCATAAAGTAAATTTCATCTACTTCCAAGGTACAATTGCAGGACAAAGATAGGATAAGCATTCTTATTCCAAAAGGGAGAACAGGGAAATAGAAGAGTAGTCATTGCAAAGCAAGACTCATACCCAGTAGAAAATATCTTAAATCTTAAAGGTCCAAGTCCAGCTTCTTTTGTACGTGGTAATGGGAATGGCCCCCAAGACCTCAGGCAGCCCTACTTCCATGACTGCTGGTCACAGTTCTCATGGCTGCTCTCTCAGGCTGCACACCAATACCTGTGATTCTTAGGCTGAAATTGCACACTGTAGGTGCCTCTACCTTCCTAAGGCCTCAAGAACAATGGCCCCACTTTATGACTTCAGCTCAGAACCTGCTGTGGTTTGTGTCTAGATATCTCCCCAAGTCTTCATGTGGTCATAGAGCTTTCTCATAGGTGACTGAATCTAGAGTGTGTGATGCTAGGATTAAGGATGTGTGATTAATGAATTATCCCACTGATTGGTTTGGCATAGTTCTGTTAGGATTAAGAGTCCAAGAGCTACATCCACCCTAGGGCAGATAACTTGCATACAATATAAGGAACAGAAAGAGTCTTGTCTCCCGTTTTGGTTGTTGCTCTTGCTGTCTTTTGCTATGAACTATTAACCACCTGCCATGAGCTGCCCTGCCTTGGCTCCAGACAATTATGGACTGAAACTTTTACAACCTGTGAGCTAAATAAATCTTTCCTCCTTTAATTTGGGGTGTTGGGTATTTTGTCTTAGCAATGAAAGAAAAGTAACTAACACAGTATCTTGTTGGAGAATCATTGCAACAGCTATGTCCCTACAGCAGGCCTCTGCCTGGTCTTGCATGTTTTCCTTTGAAATTGCAGTAGAAGCTGCTATGATCCCATAACTCTTGCATTTGGCATGCTGGTAGAACCGTCAAACATAGATGCTAAAGCTGGATGCTTACTCCCTTTGTAACAGTGATATAAGCCACACTGAAACATCTTTGGGAAGTTTTGCTGGAAAGCAGATAGCAGAACCCCAAGCTGGCCCTCAGCAGTGAGTGTGTGGAGACCACCTCAGGTGTCTTCCCTGAATCCTCTGTGCCCTTCCCTTCTGGATCTGAAATGTAAGAGATTTCTGAGATGCAGTCTGGGGCTTTTTTCCATTATTCTGATGTGTGGCATTTGACTTCCCTTCTCCATACTCATCTCTTTAGAAAGCAGTTCCTGAGCCATCACCTTTTCTCCCAAGCATGCTTTCTTGCCCCTTTCTTGGACAGGTTGCAAAGTTTCAAATTTTTCTGTTGTTCCCTTCTTAACCATGCACTCTATCTTGTCATTTTGCCATTGCTCCTAAATCCTACTGCATACAGTTAAAAGTAGCCAAGCAGCAGTCTGAATGCTTTGGTGTTCAGAAATTTCATCAGCTGGCTTCTCATCATTTTTAAGTGTACATATATACAAAATCCAGCTAAATTCTTTACTACTTCATAACAAAAGTGGCCTTTTTTCCAATTGCTAATCCTAGTCTTGTCCTATGAGATCTTAGTAGAATCATTCATAATGCTTCATTTACAGCAACACAGATCAAGTTTAGCCTGCCTCTCCACATTTATTCAACTTCTGAAATTCTTCCAAAAATGCACAAATGGGCTTGCCAATTACCTACTTCCAAAACTGCTTCCACGTGTTCAGGTATGGCTCTAGCAGCAAGCCCACTATTGATACAAATTCTCTGTATTAGTCCATTTGTTGATGTTATAATAAAATACTCAAGGCAGAGTATTATAAAGGGAATATGTTTTAAAACACAGTTTTGCTATATAGTCCAGGCTAGCCTCAAATTTGTGGAGTTTGGGATTAGCACTGGAACTGCTATTGATACTGGAACTGGGATTAGCTGATTCAGTGACAATCCCACCTCAGTGCTAATCTCAAATCGATAATCCCAATTTCAGAGCTAATCCCACTCCAAAAGTAATCCCCATTCCAGTGCCAAGGCTGCTTCCAGTGCTAATCCTAACTCCAGGGCTAATTTTAATTCCAGTGTTAATTCCACCCCCTGGGTTAATCCCAACTCCAAAGCTAATCCCAATGCTAGTGCTGATCCAAATACCAATGTTAATTCCAATTCCAGAGTTAAACCCAATTCCAGTCTCAATTCCAGTGCTAAACCCAATGAATCCCAGTTTCAGTGCTAACCCAATTCCAGCATTAATAACAATTCCAGTGCTAATCCCACTTCCAGTATTAATTGCAATTAATCCTGATCCCAATGCTAAGCCTTATTCCAGTGTTAATCCCAATCCCCATGCCCTTCCCAGTTCCAGTATCAATTCCAAATCCACTGTTATGCTCTTGGTGACACCATGAGTAAATAGTTGGCGGAAGTGGTGCCAGGACTTCATTGCCAGGAAGAACCTAAGGGACAGATGTCTCCAATGCTAGGATGGAGGCTTTTTTGTCACAAGACCAGAAAAGGTGATTTCAGTTACTAGTGATGGGACACTGCATGATAGGGCAACACATGGTTCCACACAGTTCTTTGTTAAGGAAACGAAACGTCCAGTCATTCAGTTTCATTGTATTATGCATCAACAAGCCCTTTGTGCCAGGGAAGCAGCACAAAATTAGACTATGCCCCCAAAGAGGTCGTAAAACTGTGATTTACCGTGGTGTCTTTTTTATGAACTTAACTTGTTTTACAGTTTTGAGAAAGATGACTGCATTTGTGTTTGTCTGGGGAAGATGGCCGTGATCATGTTTGTCACCAATTTTCAAATGAAAGCAAAATTTTGCTGCTTTTGTTTGTGAACCAAATTGCAAACAGAACCGTTCATGAGCTGAGGTATTGCTGTATATCATGGCTCATGCTCTCGATTTTTGACAGTTTGAGGCACTTCTTGATGAGTTTCAGGCACTGTATAATACTTTTTACTCATGTACAATAATTTCTGGTGGCTGAGCAAAGGACCAATCCTGAACAGATTTGTAGCTTGCTTGAATGAGATAAAATATGCTGTTTATGAGTGGAAAATGGCAGGGCTATCTAAGCTCACTGATTGATAACCTGGCTTTTAAATCAATTTTATACTATACTTCAATGTATGGAACAAATACTACTACAAGATATCAAAACATGTGAGACACTACTGCAAGTTTTGGAAAGTGACACCCAAAATATTCTCCAAATCTGTAAGTGCATTTAGAAAATTCTACATTTGCTGACAATCCTACAAGCCATAAGGAATCTACAAGGAATTTTCTAGCATTGTAGCAGCTTCAAATGAAAATTTTAGTAACAAATTTTTATAGTTCTATAAAATGGAGACAGCCCTGTGTTTTCCTGTCTCCAAATAAAGCCAGATTAAAAGAACTCAATCTTTCCTGTTTACACTGGTTAGATTTTAAAAATCTGGAAATAGAGCTATTATCTTTTCAAGAAACCTCTCCCTGGAAAATAAATTCTATGAGCTGCATGCAGTGCTTGAGAATATAGAGTATGAAGGGAAGAAAAGGACAACACAATAGGTAGCTCTGAAAATGAAATTCTTGAAATATAGAATTCTGTGTCAAATAATTGTAAGTCAACGAAAGCACTTGGGATTGCTTTTCTTACTTTGGATCATCGTATGCTTGTGGGCAGCTGTTTTCAGCTTTGGATTATATCAAATCTGGCACAAGAATCGGACAGCATCTGAGTGTTCCTTGTCTTGCTGTCAAACTAACGAAGTGTGAGCCAAGGTTTGACAAATTAGCAGCATGCACACAGCAACAAAAATCATATTAATTGTGCAAAAGCCCACCAAGGGCAAACTTTTACTTTTCAGTAAAAAACTATTTCTATCATTGAAATGTCTAGTATTATGTTTTCTTTTTTGAAGGGGGGTACTGGAAATCAAACTCAGAACCTTGTACTTGCCAGCAAGTGCTGTGCCACTGAGCTATATTCCTGCTTATATTTTCATTTAAAACAAAAATGCTGGGCATGGCAGTGCACTCTTGTAATCCCAGCACTTGGGAGGCTGAGGCAGGAGGATCACTGCAAGTTTGTCACTAGCCCAGGCTACAAAGTGAGCCCAAGGCCAGTCTGAATTGCATAGCAAGACCCTGTCTCAAAAATACCAAAAGAAAAGAAAAAGAGGTTAATATATGAGTTGTTTTTTCTAAACTAAAACTTCATTATTCAGGTTTAATTGCAGTTCTGGCACTTTGTGATAAATAAGTAGATTTTGAGTCGCTGTTTGGGGACTTGTCTCTAAAAGGTTTCCCATCACTGTACTAGGCCCATCTTTTAAAGTTTCCACCTACTCAACGCAAACACACTGAGGAGCAAATTTCTAGCACTTTGAAGGACAAACTCAAACCATATGCAAGCCATAGCACCACACAAAGGGATTTTATGTATTCAGTGAATAACTTGTCACAATCTTGAAGGCATTCTTTATAGAAATAGAAAAAATATTAAAATTCATATGGATCATAAATAACCAAGCTGGAAGTTTCCAAATACCATGTAGGTGTCATAATAACTTCTGGTGGGGAATCGTTGATCTGTGCCTGGGTTTTTATAAGTAAGAATTTGTGTTACCAGTATTGATATAGTAGCCAGCTCTCTTTGGGAGGCAAAAGCCTTTGTTGTACTGTTGAACATGGTATAAACCCTAAAGGATTATTTCAAGCCTAGCAGTGGTATCACCCTCTTTGCAAAATTGCCAAAAACTTAGCAGTCAACTTTCAGCAGTTTAGTCTCTTATGAGACTAAAGTCAAAGCAATCCCTGGAGCTAAGGTCCCAGCAATACAGAAACAGCCCCAGAGCTCCAACTTCTCTGCCCTCCTTTCTTTGGACGTCTGTTCTCAGTCTTCTCCATAAAGTTCTAATGAGATTTGCTTTCTTTGGAACTGGAGCTGAAGACAGAGAAGACTGCTTATCTCAGAAAAGACTACTTTGCTTAGGCAGGCGGGCCAAGCTCATGAGCTTTTTTCCTCCCAGCCAGTCAAGGAGACAAATTGGGTTCAAGGCCTCTAGAGAAAGGCCTTAATAATTTAGGCTCAAGGTCCTGGCAGGCTTCTCCCTCTCTTACGTTGCAATTAAATAATAAATCAATCGAGTTGACTTTTATTGCATGAAATGCTCGCAATGACAGTGTTGAATTTTGGACATTGGTCCATTTGATTCCTGTGTCCTGAAAGGAAATGTAAGGATTGATGCAAAAATTCAGAGTAGAGTTTTTAGGCAATATTCTGAAGATCAATTTGTGTGCTAATTTTCCTAGGTGGTTGAAAATCATGACCAGGCCCAGGAAATTTTTGAATCGGATATGATGGCTTTAAACTGTTAGGCCTGTTCACGTGGACACATTGTATGATTATTAGACTATCAAAATACTTTCAGTGAAAGGTTTTGGAATTGGTACTGAACATATACAAAATGTTTCAATAAAACAGTACTCTAGCTTTACCCATAATGACAAAAAAATTGATAAGAATTCATAAAAGTGGGATTTAGTTTTGTGCTAAAATATTGACTCAAGTAGGAAAAAGGGCTCTTGTGAAAATACATCAGTTGCTATAACTCGTTCAAATCACATAATGAAAGTAAAAAGCACTGCTATAGAATCACAAATATTCATAACAACCTGAGCCCTCTTTATTTGGCTGTGACTACTTGAGTTGACTCAATTTAAGAATAGTATCATACTGCCACACTCATTTGTATATAAACTTTAAGGTCACAAAGAATCAGTTTCATTTTTCTAATCTTGTCTTTTATTTAACCACTTTCCCAAGGAAATTAGAATGTGATTTTTAATATAATTAAATACCTGGTGGTATAAATCTACCTTCAGCCTTTTATATTTTATGTCCTTTTTCTATTTGATCAATTGTTCCCATCAATGTTTGAGTGTCTTACTCTCATACCCAGCTCTGTTTGGTGACAAGGCTATGGAGACTGTGAATGACATTTCATTTTAACTTTTAGCAGGCTATAATTTCATGCAATAGACAGGCATACAATCATATCATATTATGACTAAAATAATTGAGAAATGCACACTGATTTGCAACACAAGGATGTGACGATGACTTCTCAAAGTGAAATCTAGAAAATTCCATGGGCAGAAACATTTAAAAGTCTGGCAGCTCCTCAAAACATTATACATAGCATTAGTTACCATATAACATAGCCAATTCCACTCCTATATATACACCCAAGAGAACTACAAATATATTGTTCACAAAAAATTTGTGAATAAATATGAAAGGAAATTTATTCAAAAAGCCAAAACAGTGAGAACAACCTAAATGCCCATCAACTTATAAATAAATAAATAAAATGTATTATATTCATACAAAAGAATACTGTATGGCAATCCAAAAGAAAGATGACACATTGTATGGAAGTATCTTTCTTTCTTTTTATAGTCACATAAGATTTCATTATGAAGTTGTACTATCATTTATACTAGACTGCTAGACTGAACAAAGGCAAATTCTATTAAATTGTTGCATCAAATATATGAATATTTATCATTTTAATAAATAAAGTCACTTTCCCTTCTGTGAAACTGCACAGATTTGTATTCCTACCTACAATGTAGGAGAGTGTATTTCAATATGGAGGAATCTTGAAAATAACCTGCTAATTGAAGGAATCAAGTTACAAAAATCGCAGAATATATGATTCGAGGTAGATGAAATGTCTAGGATTGTTAAATCTCCTGAGACTGAAAATAGTTCGAGGCCACAGGATGGAAGTGGAGTGACCAGTGTGGAGCGACAGCTAGTGAGGCACAGCTTCTCTGGAGGTGATTAAAACGTTCTAAGATCAGTGATGGTTGCACAGCTCCGTGAACACGCTCAAAACTACTTAACTGTACAATTTCAATGGATGAATTGCGTATCTGAATGTGTAAAGCTATTGTACATTAAATTGGTTCATATACGTAAAGCCTGTGGAACAATGCCTAGCACATAGTCAGTATTATATTAAGGTTAGCTGCTATTATCATTGTTGCTGTATAAAGTACAAGCCAAAAATGTATTATTTTTCATTTGCTAGATTAGTAGACATTAACTAGTTCAGTAACACATATTATGGCTAGAATGTCAACAATCACTCTCTTGCATTGTAGGTAGGAATATAAGTTTGAGCAGTTTCACAGAAGGGAAAGTAGCTTTTCTTATTGAAATGATAAATATTCATATATTTGATGCAACAATTCAATAGAATTTGCCTTTGTTCAGGCTAGCATGAGTCTGACTAAATAAATGATAGTATAACTTTATAATGAAATCTTATGTGACTATAAAAAAAGATACCTCTATACAATGTGTCATTTCTAAGACACATTATTAAGCAAAAACTAATTTGCAGGACAAATGCTTATGGTGCTCACATTACTACATAAATGAATCATATATTTGTAAGTGAATGTACACACAAGCACACATTTGCATATATATTTATGCTTGTATTTGGATAGGCTTTCATGGAATGATGCATACGGAAGTAGTAGCTTACTGAGGAATATAAGGGGATTGAAGTGAGGTCTCAGGTCAGAGAAAGACTCATGTTTGGTCATGCATACTTTTATTTTACGTCTTTTTTTCTATCTAGTTTATTTTTTCATTGGTACATTTTAGATATACATTTTTGGGAGGGGGGGCTACTGGGAATTGAACTCATGACTTCACGTTTACCAAGCAGACACTTACACTGCTGGGCTAAACCCCGGCCCCTAGATACACATAATGATCACTTTCATCATAGGGAATTTGTATCTGTACGTGATATATCTTGCTTCTTTTATTCCCATTCCCCTTCTCTCCCTTCAACCTTCTCTCCCCCTTATTTACAAAAAGTTTGTTCCCATTTACTCTTCTATTCTTTTATTCTGGTCCCTTCCTTCTTTTCCCTCTTTCCTTCCCTCACTCTCTTTCTCATTTGAACATTTTCATTTCATTTTCCAAGATCTATTATATATTTTGATCTTTATTTTTTTCTTTCGGTTTCTCACACCAGAAAAACAATATAGTATTTAAACATGTGTATGTGATTTATTTCACTTAAAGGTATGGTCTCGAGGTGCATCCATTTAGCTAGAAATGTCTCAAGTGTATCTTTCTTTATGTCAGATTAACACTTCCTTGTATATTTTAAAAAAACACATCTTTCTCCACTCATCAGTGACAGAAATTTGAGTAGTTTCCAAGATTTAACTGTTATAAACTGTGCTGCTATAAATGTGAAGTCACACCAAATACCAGCACATTCAACAATATAAAACAAATATTAACAGGTAATATTTACCTCCCACATGGACTCAAAGGGCAAAGATGTGGAAAATCAAATAAGCACTAATACACTTGTAATGGGAGACCTCAATACTCCACTGTCACAAATGGACAGATCAACTAAACAAAAAATCAACAAAGAAATATCAGAACTGAACCAAAGTTGTGGGTGAATGGACTTAGTAAATGTCTACAAAGTGTTCCAGCCCACAGCATCAGAATACACATTCTTCTCAGCAGCATGTGGGACATTCTCCAAAATAGTGCTCATTCTAGCTCATAGAACATGCTGAGGTAAATGCAAACGAATTGAAATCCATGCACATTGCTGGAACATAGTACAGTGAAGTTGGAAATCAGTGGCAAAAGAAACCACAAGAACTTCACAAACGCACAGAAATTAATGCACTCCTGGACAATCAATGGGTCACAAACAGAATTAAAGAAGGAATTAGAGTTTCTGCAATTAAATGATAATGCTGACACAACATACCAGAACTTATGGGATGCAGTGAAAGTGATCCTACAAAGGAAATATGTAGTGGTAAATTCCCATATCAGAAAAACAGAGCAAGCTCAACTAAAAAAGCTAATGTTGAACCTCAAGCTTCTAGAAAAAGCAGAGCAAGTCAAGCCCAAAACTTGTACAAGGGAGGAAATGATAAAGATCAGAGCTGAAATTAATGCAATGAAGATTAAGAAAACAATACAAAGAATAAATGATTCAAAGAGTTCATTCTTTGAAAAATTAACTAAAATTGACAAACCCTCACCCAACCTTATCAAAAAGAAAAAAAAAAAAAAAGGAAAGATGCAAATCCTTGCTATTAGGTGTAGTGCACACTTTGAACTAGTGGCTTGAAATTTTGGATTTTATCTCTGTAGTTTTGTGTTTGGTCAGCAAAATGTTACTTTTCAAGCTAATGGGTAATTTGTAAGAAAGGAGAAAAGAAGTGGAGACCAGTAAACCTACCTATCAAAAGAAAGTGGCCTCCATTTCTCTAATATGGACTCGGCTTACCTACAGTAACCTATGGGATGTGTGTGTGTGTGTGTGTGTGTGTGTGTGTGTATACCAACACACCCAGAGTTAAAGATTCTGTATTAGTAATTCTAGTGAAAATTTCGAATAAAGAATCCTGTTTTCTCCCTGTTTTACACTAGATCGCCTTTTACTCCTTGTTATCAATTCACCTATTGACTAAGAGCCTCTAAACATGCTTGCACCGTTAGATGCTCTGGGATGCACCCCAGAGGTGGAAAGGGCAATGCCTTCCCCTCATGTAACTTAGGATCTAACAAAAGGGCTGAGACAGTTTCATAATGAAGCAGGTCCACTCTGCCTCAAGCCTCTTAGAATGGCTTTTCTGAGGTTGACAGTGTCCACAGAGAGTCAGCAGGGGGCACCACACTCCCATGCTCTGCTAAGTGAAGCCTAGCTCCTTTCAGACCAGGCCTCTGAGGCTGACTGGAAAGCTATGTGTAACTAGGAAACCTTCAGCAGTAAGAATTCATGCTGTGATGCACTCAAGTCATTCAGCCGGTCTCCCAGAGAGTCTCCCTTTACCTCCCACATGGACTTGAATTATTTTTAATTTTGTTTTTTAGGAAAAGGGGAAAATCTATTTATAAGATTTTATGAGCTGTCCTCTAGCAAAGTGCTGCATGCCTCTCCCCAAGGGCTCCGCA
The DNA here is from genome assembly GCA_004027295.1 of Dolichotis patagonum. Lineage (NCBI taxonomy): Eukaryota > Metazoa > Chordata > Mammalia > Rodentia > Caviidae > Dolichotis > Dolichotis patagonum. The sequence goes on from PVJX010002252.1 coordinate 18,756, forward strand.
GAGGCAGCTCTGTCCAGTATGTTCTGTTCCCTTCCACTTGTCAGAAAGCCTTGTTTCTTGATGTTCTGTGACAATTCATTGGTCTTCAGATTTTTAAAATTCTCTTCTTAAAAATTATGTTTTATTTTTCTTCTTAACTTTATTCAGACAAATGTTTTCATGTTGATATTATTAACACCAGACACAATAAAACCTTTAAAATTTGCCCACATTACTTTACACTAACTTTTTGGTTTGGAGCAACTTTCCCCTTACCACACAATACTCCTCCTGCCCCAAGCAAAGAAAATACAGCTGATTTTTTAACTCAGTCCTGTTTAAGGGGAGAGGTTAGCAGGAAGTGGACTAAAGATAACGTTTCATTTGCACTTTTAACTTTTCCAAGGCTCCAAACCTAACTTTACCAAACTCTCTGTATCATGTCTGACTTCCCTGTTCCTGAAATACGTTACCTGGGCAGCTCAACGCAGTGTCGTTGGCCTGTGGATTTGAGAAGGGCTCTGCAGTGCTAGCAGCTCTACCATCACCTGCCCGATACGACAGCTGCATCCTCAACCCTGACCCACACTGATTCCCTGGTCTCCGTCTCTACCCTTGCCAGAGTGTCACCAATACCCTATGTCCACTGCGGCCCCTGTTCAGATCAGTCTGTGCACCTCCCTGTCTACTGCGCAGTAACACCTCAGGGGTGCATAGCGCGGGAAAACCCTAACAGCAATTTTCGGTAAACATTGTGGTTCAATTTTTTAACTTAACGGTCAATAAATTTAAAAGTTTTATACGGATAGTTTTTCACTTATAAATTTTATCTGTATGAACTGTTTTTTCCTGTATTAAATATAACTATTTGGTGATAGAGACCAGATCCACCTCAGAACCGATGCTCTTTAGAGCCCATGTAGACATTTCATATTTGAGGGCAGCAAGGAAGCCTCGGAATGAATCTGCACTAAAATATGCATTAAACAAACAAAAAAATCCATCTGCTTGCCAGCCTTTTCCGGTTTGCAATTATAGCTACATTAAAATTTAACACATTAAAAACATTGTCTTTCTCTCCTGTGACTGTCAGGGAAAAAACCCTTTATTATTATCGTTATTTAAGCTTTTTTTTTTTTTTTTTTTTTTTTAGTTTTCTCCTCCCTCGTCTCTACAATGAGAGTATTATTTAATTCTGGGCATATTCATAATGATTAAATGCAGAAAGGGCTGAACAGTGCCTGGTGTGTGCAAACATCAGGCAGGCAGGGCAGGCAGAATAATAGATTGGTGGATTATGCTTCCTCACATCTAGAATTTCTGTTGTTTAAGTACCTAGATTAAACTTTTTACTTACATCATTTTTAGTCTATATCAGGTGCGAGTGTCCTACCCTGAATACAATGCCTTCTTAAACATTTATAAAGCCTTAGCATCATTTCAGTTTTTTAAATTTTGTTACAAGTAAGTATCACTTTTAGAAAAGACAAGCTGCAGGCTATCCTTGACCAAATAACCTTGTCCAAGTTTGGACAGGATTCCCCTCCCTAACGCACATGCCTTCTTGACCCAGAGCTCATATGAGTCTATGCCTGAGAACTCAGGCACCTGATCCCTCCCAGCGCAGCCAATCAGGAGGCAGCGCTGCCGCCACACCCACCTGCCCACAGCTGCTCTGGGAGAGCATCCAGAGGGTGTGCTCCGCTGCCAGGCCCAGGCCCAGCTGCTGCGGGTTGTCCTCCCTGGGAATCTCTGCAGCTCTGATGGACATGCAGCAAAACAGCAAAGGCCGCGCTTAACACAAACAAACATGTATCTCTGATTTAATATCATCCTTCTTAGAAGTCCTACCATGCTTCTATTCTATTGCTTCTATCACATTGTGTCTTATTGGGATTTGAATATGTGTGATAGTTTAAACAAAATTTTTCTATCAAAAATGAGATATTATAGTACCCATTGATCACTTTCTGTTATTCAGTTCAGAAAGCCCTGTAATTCTTTCATTCTTTGCATTTCTTTATACTATTTTGTTATGTTTGATATTATTGTATTTGAAACTATGCTCAACTATAGCAGAGAAAGAGATATTGTGACAGCTACTGTTGCTGTCTGGTTGTCTTAATGTAAAGTACTGTGTTGCCTATGTTGTCCTGTTCTGATCTGCTCTGTTCTGCCCTCTTTTGTTTTATTCTCTTTAAATAAAATTTAAAAAAAAACATGTATCCCAGCTCTTAAGTATTTTGATTTTGTTATCCGTGAGCCTGTAAAAAGCCTACATAAGCACCTGATTTCTCCTTTGCAATTGCATGAAGTTTTGCAGTTCTCAGAAGGATACAGAGGGGCACTTTGGCTTGGTTGTCTAACCAATAATCTTATGCATGAAAATTGGTGATACAAGTATTCTATATGAGAGAGTAAGCATTTCTGCACTTCTGTTTATGTCTTTCATATCATGAGCACATCAAAAGTCTCCTTCTGTCTTTTTTACAGTCAGAATTTACTATATAAATTTTGGAGGACATTCACATCATAGTTACCCATCCAGGCAGTCTGTTCTGCTGCTTCTAAATAGCCTTGTGGCGTTTGATTCTTCGCAGGTTTCAAGATTGTCTACACTTTTCACAGAACCCATTGAATGTGGATTACTGTTTAATAATTGCCATACTGTTGTGCTGTAGCATTCATGTATCAACTTAAAGATAGCACTCTGCTCTACAAAACAGTGAACTTCCAATTACTGGGGCATTACCAGTTTGTCATTTGAGAAAAACCTTAAAATTCAGCCTAGTTGAAATCACATCCCTTTTCATCCTAATCTACAAATGCACATTGCGTGTGTGTGTGTGTGTGTGTGTGTGTGTGTGTGTTCTGGAGGGAGAGACGAGCACATATGCAGACCAGTAAAGAGAATGAATTGGAGGTTCTGGCTTACAAACCAGCTTCTCAGCCATAAAGTGGGGACTGTAGAGTTAACTGTCCTTCATAGATAATGCAACTCTTCTTCATTTGAAAGCATTCTCAGCATTTTGGCAGAAAGGCACCATATCCAATAGGATTTTATTTTTTCTTCTTATTTTATGTGCCTGGCTCAATCCACTTTTTAAAACAGCTTAATGCTCACTTGTTGAAAAAGCACAATTCAGCAGTTTTCAGTACCTTTACAGAGTTGTGCGAGCATTACCATAATGTAATTTTTACAGTGTCCCCCAACTCAGCTAACCTCTCCTAGATTCTTTAGCCTCAGGCAACACTAATCTACTTCCTCTCTCTATAGATTTGGAGGCACAGAGTGTATCTTTTGTGACTCTCTTCTTTCATTTAGAACTCAGTATAATTTTAAAATTAGCCTTCGTATTCTGCCTGTGAAGAGGAAATGCTCATTCCTTCCTCAAGGCTTTTGAGGATAATTTGAATGAGGCAGAAAACAGAAACCAGGTAGAACAAGTGCACCTTTCTCCACCACACCGGTTAATCCATCTTGCTGAAGTTAAAACATCACATTGCGCAAGTGCACCCTGCAAAGCACCACGTGTCCCTGGTCCCCTAGGGGTGGAGGCAGAGGCAGGCATGGCCTCTACAAGTTACCATCAGGACCCATCGGAAGAGAAGTGGATTCCATTGTTGATCAAACGTAGTTTAAGAACAAAACTTCTTTGTCCTTGGCAAACTGTCGATTGTTGAGTAGTTAACGTGGACCTATTTGGTGCCTACGCTGGGGTGTCTGGGGAGTAGATCCCTTTGAGTACAGCAAGCTGGAGCCTAAGGGGATATTTTCCTCTCTGCCCTTTCTCCCTCCTCTGGCTGCTGGCAAGGTTGATCCTCATTGCAATTCGCTCGAATATTTGGAAGTGATTTTAGGGCCCTCCCTCCAACTTATGAGTTTATAGCCAATAGGTGATGAGCTTTATTTGCATATTTCCAGTCATTTAAGCGGCTGTGGAGTAGAAATAGTGTCAGACTCAGTTCCTCCTTCTCCTCCTCCTCCTCCTTCTCCTTCTCCTCTTCCTGGGAGGAAATCTGCCATTTCCAGTGGCCCTCCCTTCCCCTTTAAAGGACGACTTTCCCCGTGCAGTGCTCCAGCCCTCCTCGCCTCCGACTCAGCCCGCGCACTAGCAGCCCGTGCACCCGCCGCGCCGCGCAGCTCCTGCAGAAGGGCGCGCGCCGAGATGGAGAGCAAAGCGCTGCTCCTGCTGGTTCTGGGCTTGTGGCTCCAGAGTCTGACCGCCTCCTGGGGAGGGGTGGCCGCCGCCAAAGGTAGGTCTGTGCTCAAACTCCCTCCACCTGCAGACCCGGCCAGCTTCCCCTCTGCCGCAGATGCGGGGAAGTTGGAAAGGGCTCCTGCGATGCGCAGCGGGGACTTCCAGCCCGGGCTCTGGCGCTAAAGAGGGGTCACCGGAGCAGGGTTCAGGCGGGGTCGGGAGGGACTCTGCCGCGGCCCCGCGCAGGCGGCGGTTCCAATTCCCGCTCTTTCTCTCCCCGGGACTCCCTGCTGTCCCTTCTTTGGCCGCGGCCGCCACCCGGCGCGCGGCTCAGAGGGGAGGCTCGGGGGTGTGGTGCGCAGGGCGGGGAAGGCGGGAGGAAGGCGCTGTGGCGGTGACCCGGAGTCACCTCTCCATGGGGTTGGGGCTGGAATGAAAGGCACGCGGGCCAAGGTGACCCGGGCTTGGGCCCTACGGGTGGACGTGCGGGCAGCCCGTGGCCTCTTCAGAGGAAGTCCGCTGGTGTCCGATTCTGCTGCTGGAGTGGGAGTGCGAGTTGGGGTGCAAGGCGGGTTGGGGGGGCATGGCTCTGAGACCTGGAGACGCAGGGTCCTGCAGGAGCTCGCGCCCGGGGAAGGGCTGCACACTTCGCAGTTCAGTGCCACCAGCGGAGAGCTGATCCTCCGGGAAGCGAGGCGCAGCGACCGGCCGTCCAGGCTGGTGACTTGGGGTGCCGGCTCTGCACCGGGCTAGCCTTCGCGCCCTCAGTGCTGAAGTTCGCCAGGGACGCGCAGCCCCGCGGGGTGGCTGCGAGCACAAGGGATTTGCCGCACCACAGAGAGGTCGCGGCACCACCTCGATTCACGCCGGGGCACCGCTCACTGACCTCTCTCGGGTCAAAAGCTCTGGGGCCGCGGGCGACTTTCTTGATTGGGGCGGAGAGGAAAGCCTGGCGCAAGACCCGCCTACAATCGCGAGCCAGTGTTAACTGAACCTTGGCTCAGCTAACGCGCGGGAGCAATTTAAAGACTAACTGGAGCCAGTCATAAAAGGAACAGCATTTCCTTTTCTTGTGGGTGGTGGAATTGCCACCAGGGTGGTGTTCCTGGGATGTGCTCCCAGGCGGCATGACCTCAGGTGTCCCAACTGGAGTCCAGAGTGACGGTGATTGCATCGGAAAGCCTAACTTCTGCATTAAGTTTTGAAGAATTTCTGTTAGATAAGAAAGGAGATTCCATCAAAACAGAACTGGATACAAAGACAAGTTTCTTTCTTTCTTCTTTCTTTCTTTCTTTCTTTCTTTCTTTCTTTCTTTCTTTCTTTCTTTCTTTCTTTTTTTTCTTTCTTTCTTTCTTTCTTTCTTTTCTTCTTTCTTTCTTTCTTTCTTTCTTTCTTTCTTTCTTTTCTTCTTTCTTTCTTTCTTTCATCAGATCAGTTTGAGGACACTGGAAATTCAACATCTCATGTGGTGCTATATCTCCCTCCATTTGTGTAACTGGTGTAACAAACTACTAGTTCTCCTCTCAGAAGGCAGACCAAGGTGTAATGCCGCGCGTGCTTTCCAAGGTGTCATTCCTGAACAATCTGACATAGAGAAACAGGAAACTGACTAGCCCAGTTTTCTCTACTGTAAAACACACCCAGGAATCTGTGACCCCATTTTAAGTTTTTGCGGTGCTCTTTTAGAAAATGCTCCCCCCTTAACTTTTGGGGTAAGTAGGTGTTACTTCTCTGAGTAGCCTCTTCAACTCCAAAAGCAGAGCTGACAGGCCGGAAAATTCTCTGAGGCCCCTCGGATTCTTTGATTCAAACAGCATGTCAGTGACAACTTAAATTGGATTTTAACTACTTTGTGCTTGTCTGTCTGTAAAATGTCTTAGGATAGTTATTTTTAAGTAAACTTGAAGTAATTCCCTCACATCCTGTCCGTTTTTGAGCCACACATTCTTTACATTATGCCTTTAGCGATTTTCCAGGCCTTTCTCCTGGAGATGGGATGAGTTTATTCTGGAGTGTCCCAGTATCAAGGTGAAAGGATACAGCCTAGGGAAGCGATTGGCTCCTCCCTCAAGCTCTGAGTTTACTTAATCATTCTTGATTTCTTTCTAGGAACACCACACGCAAACCGGAGGCTCTGCGCTCAGGTTCTTTATCCTTGGAACCACTGCAGTGTTCCTGGCCCCAGTCAGCAAACTTGAAGAGCTAGGAGAGAAACCCTGTGGGTTCCTGCTCGGTCACTGCAGTTCTGTTCCATAGGCCATAATGAATTTCTAGGCTAAGACCTGAGTTTAACATGATGCATGATGAGACAAAATAGTCAGTGTCACCGGAGGAGAGCTGAGCAGGAGAGTAGTGACTGATTAATAGCTGTATTGAACAGTGGGAGTTGAGTGGAGGGAAAGAGTTTCGATGGAGAATTTTTTTCACTTTCTTTAAAGCAGTGTATTTTTAAATCAGCCCTACACTCTTGCTTTATTAGGGAGGAGAAAGTGGACCATACAGTGTTCTGCTCCTATTATGTCAGGTTGTTTTGTAAAATGTGATGCCAAACATGCCCTGTTTTAAGACTTGCTTCTTCTACCACCGCACATTGCTGCAATATTACCCTCAAGGTGGCCTTGGTTAAAGCTGAAGATGTTTTGGCCATCAGAATGATGGCTGGTGATGACTTTGGCTCACAAAGGGTAAAGTATTCAAGACCTGAGTAGGATTACCTTTCAGATCTGAGTGGACAGACCATTTGAACTGACTCACAATGTGTTTCCCAACTTTCATGGCAAGGACAACAAGCGTCATCAATGTGGAGTTTTGGGGCTGTTCTGTTCACTAAATGTAGTTTGTCACCACAGCGCTCCAAGAGTTGTGTGTGTTTTTTGTTTTTAATCAATGGCATTTTTTAACCCTTTAACATCTTTATCATGTTCTCTCATGTCAAAAATTGAAAGCTGCGTTAGTTTTGGAAGCAGAAATACGCTAGGATTCCAGCTGACTCAGAGACTGTGAAATTCACCATGTGCTACATTTCTTCACTGGCATATATGACCTCGGGTTACCATCTTCTGGGCCTTTTGAGAATGGGAGGATTTTTGTGTGGGGCGACAGCGTTGCAATCCTCATCCTCCTGGGAAATAAATATCCTCTAGGAAGAGGGGAAAGGCTGATCAGTGCAGATAGTCATCTATAAAGCTTCATACAAGTTTACTGTTCTATCGGAAATGAGCTTCTCCAACTTGTGCCAACTTACTCCTTTGCTCTTCCCAGTCTGCTGTCTCAGAATGGTCAGGTTCTATGCTGGGTGGTTCAGGGATTGTTTTACTTTTGAATGAATAACATTCTCCCTTGCCAACTGGCAGTGGCATGTGACAAAGATGGCCCATCCAGCATGGCTACTCTGGGTCTAAACCAGCTCCCATGTTTGGTTTTGTTCAGTGAGTTCCTAATGTGTGTTCTCAGATGATGAAGTTCATTGACTCAGACTAATATCAACTTTGTGAGTTATTAAGGGCATTAAGATAAATTTCATCTTTGTTGACACACAGATTGTTTTGCTATTTATTTAGAAATTTAGTAATAAATTCTAAATTTATTACTAAATATGTGGTAATAAATTACAAAGCTAAAAATGCCTTAACTTGTAATTTTTGTGGTACCCAAGAATCTTCCCTTAGTGTTTCCTGCAGGGCAGAGCGGCATGGATGTGCTAAGTCAAATTCAGGACCCAGCCTTTACCAATGATATGCCTTAGACTCCCTCCCTTCCCTACTTCCTTCCTCCCTCACTTGCCTCCTTTCCTCTTTCTCCTTCCTTTTCTTCCTGCTCTATTCTAAGTTGGCCTTAATCTCTAACATAAAAGACAATGTAGTTGGATACATGTGGAGTCATTGATATAATTGCCATGTGCAGGGAAACAATGGTTTCCATAGTAACAGCTTCATCAGATCAGCTCAGGTGCCACCCCAGTAGCAATTCGAGCTTGCACTGAGACAACTAAGCACTTGGACTGACCCACAGATGGGTCCCTCTTCCTGCCTGCCTCTTCCCAGCCTAAGTCAGTGGCTGAGAGGTGATAAAGGTTTGGGGAAGTACATTAATGGTGAGCTATCCTTGAGGGGCTGCAAACACAGGCAATATAAAAGTTCATATTAGGACCCAAATAGAAGGAAGGCTTCACGAACCTGTAATAAGATTTGTGACTTCATACCTGACATAGTAGTGAAACCATAACACAGAGTTGCACTATTTTTCCTCTCCAACTTGAATTGAAAAGTCCTTTCCTTTAAAAGTCTCCAATGCAAATTTGCTTGAGAATGTATTAATTTCATGCTACTTTTCTCTTTCAGCAACAGAATCAACAGAAATGTTGGTTGTAGGAAATGAAAGCTGTCAGTGAGCCATACATATAATCTGACAGGCAATCTGTAGAGTGAATAGACTTTTTCTGTTCTCTTGTTCATGGAAATGTACAAAGCCAGCCTAAATAATTTCAGAGAATTTTCTTGGTCATTTCAAAACCACTACCAATACCAGAGTCACCAAATTGCACAATCCCAGTGAAAGTAGACTAAAGTGAATGATTTCTCTGGAACAGCACCGAGCAATTTTCTTAGGTAAAAATGTGACACCAGACCTCTACTTTTAAAAGCTTGATAATCAGTCATGTTAAAATAAGATCGGTAGGGAGGAGGTATGAGTTATTTGAGGTGGAGAGATGTGGGAACAAGTGAAATTGGTTTTACATTTTCTAAGACATTTTCTAAAAATAAAAGAACTTCTTTGGGCTCTGGAAGCAAATTTAGATTAAAAATATGCAATGTTCTTTTTCACTAACTAATCAAGCTAACATTTTCTGATTGGAAAGGGGAAAGGAGGCCTGCATCTTCAAATAGGGCGAGGTAGGGGTTGTCCTTGGTGGATGGAGGCATGTGGTACAGTTATACTGTATGAAAATGAAAAGAACTTGAAAGATCAGTAGTTTTGCACAGATTGTTATTTGAATAAATGATCTCAGAGTGTTTATAAACTGTAACATAACTAACTTCATTCTGTTAGGTTAAAACCAGTGCACCACTGAGACCACTAAACAGGCAAGGTTGAAGCAAAGAGTGCTAACTTTATTGCAGACCGGATGTGGGACAAGGGCAAAAAGATCATTGGCTCCAAGTGAGGGGAGAGGACATGTTTTACAGGGGGGTCTAGATGGTGGGGGAGGTTTTGTTGAGCGGGAGATCTTGCTGAGAGAGATAAAAATTGGGGGGCTTTCCAGGACACAAAGGGGCTGGAGTGGGTATAGGATGGCATCGGTTGTTTTGGGAACTGAGAAATGGGCACAGAATGTCTTCTATGAGTTGCTTCTACCTAGAACCCAAGATGCACAGGGTTTCCTGCAGGCAAGGTGTGAAGAATGGAGAGGTTTTCCCTATTCTGTTTGTGTGGGTGTCCCAGCCTGGGGACCTAATACTTTCTAATCAATATAATCGTGAAAAAAATGAGGCCTGAAGGAGAGAGACCCTGGCGCATAGGGACCTGCACCATGCGGTTGACTTGGGGTGCCAGGAGAGCAAGGAACTCTTCCCATCTCTGGGGGCAACTGTGATCCTGCCTGCGTGTGGGCTGAGAATCAGACATCTCATGTCGTCCTGTCCCCCATCCCGTGTCCCCCATTCCCCTCCCCCCTGCCTAGCAAGTGGGAGCCAGTGAACTACACAACTTGTGAAAAGATTGGCTATGTTATTTAGTATGAGCTCTCCATATGCAAGGATAAGGACAACCATTTGGAAGAAAACAAGAGACAATATGACAGATGGTGAAGATCTCTGGTTGTCTAGCTTTGAAATTTATGCTTTCTTATGTCCCATTCTGTTCTGTTTTGTTGTGTTTAGTTTTACTCCCTTTTAAAATAAAATAAAATAAAATAATTTTAAAAACATGTCTTGCAGGTTTTAGGTAGTACAGGTGTGTGTGTGTGTGTGTGTGTGTGTGTGTGTGTGTGTGTAATCAACTTGTTGCAAACAACGAATCATTGGCAAGCAATTCTGGGGAAGATAGCAGCTGTCCTGTTCTTCTCTTGATGGATGCAAATCCATCCATCAGAAGCAAATTTTCACCCAGCACTTCTCTTTGCAAACCAAATTGTTCCCAAATAGAAGTGTTTGTGAACTGAAGCATGTATTACTGTATTGTGTAAGGAATTTTGGAAAATATTTATTGAAAAGGAAAACATTGGCCAGGCCAGCTAATTATGTGAGCTTGATTCAGATGTCTCTACTTTCACTGCTACTATGCCATTCTTACCTTTCTTCTTGGCCTGTCTTTTGCAATGTCATTTTGGAATTATATATTTCAAATTTTAGGTTGTGAAAAAAGAATAAATTTAATTGAAGAAATTAGAGTTGTTTCTGGTAACCACATTTATTCTCCTTCTAAGAGTTTTGAGTGACAAATCTATAAGTTATTACTTTTTAATAATAAATAAGGTTTTTTCACTTTTTTTTAACTTGATGAGTAACAAATAATTTCCTATCATGCAGTTTCCCTGTGACTTGGTATTGTGAAACTTGGTATTGTGAAGACTTGATTGTGTTTACAATATCATTCACTTCAAGTGCCCACTGTGATATAATACGCACCATCTACAACTACCCATGAAGATTTATCAACATTTAGAGTTCTTATCCATAGTTTCAAGAGCTAGGTTCTGTTTCTGTCCTTATCTGGTTTGGAATTAGCTGTAAAGAACCAAAGTGGACTCTCTACAACCAGCTTTGCTGCAGCTTTTAAATTTTGACTTTGTTGGAAGATTCTCGTGACATAAATAGGAAAAGAAATATCTGGGGAAAATATTAGCTAGAGCTCATCTACTGCACAGGTTTCTGAATAGTCTACTAATGATTTCTCTGAATATTTAATCAGTGTAAAAATATTATTTCCATGGTGTAGAAAAAATTCCATATAAAATCTTCCTCATGCTCCCAATTTTTTTGCTAATATTTAAATTTTTTTCTAGTGAAAATGAAGTAATATTCCTTTGATAAAACTTTGATGTTGTAATATTTGAGGAAAACAGGTTATGCAATCAGATTGAAAGGCAGTGACATAATAGGTGACATAAAGAAAACTATAGCGTATGAAAGCAAAGAGCCAATATTTCCTGGGAGAATGAGATTTAAACTGGAATCAGGAGACGTGGATTCTGGTTTTCCTTGTCCTTTTCACCTTGATAAAGGCACTTAAGTTCATGTCTTCTAAAAAGACTGAATTAATGAAGACATCCCCAAACAGCAGTTTACTTGCATGAAATTGTAGGCGCACACGTACCCACCCTGAACGGGAGATTGCGGGGCAGGCTGAAGGACAGCAGATGGATCACTGCTGCTTCACTGTCGAAGCTGTCTCCTCCACGTGCTGCTATGAGTGTGTCTATCCTTCTTTTGCAATCAGCATTCCTCTTTTTTTTTTTTAAAGCATTGTGGAAACAAACAGAGCATGGGCAGTGGGTACTTGTGAACCCTAAAATATCCATTTTAGTAAATAAAAACAAATTAGCCTCCAATCCAGTATTTCCTTTTCCACTAGGAAGAAGAGATTATACAGACATTGAAAGTAAATTTGCCCGAAGGACCCCTGAGAACACAGTTGAGGACACCTGTCACCTCATTCCTGGAGTAACAGAATCTGTGGCCAACTGCCACTTCAACCATAGCAGCAAAACCTTCATTGTGATCCACGGCTGGACGGTAAGTTAATTGTGCAGGAAAGTATAGATTGGGGTCCACCAGATCCTAACTGTTGGGTACCCAGTGGTGGGTCAACAACCCATATTTCTACTTGCTCTCTGATGGCTTTGCTTGACATTTGAACAAAGATAGTTTGGGGCCAGGGTTGAATCTAATATTGCATGCTCATGAATACCTCCTTGGGACAGTACGTGCAGTGATTTTGACATAGCAGCCTTCTTGTGAAGTGAGAGAGGAGTAGTAGGAGAAAGGACATTAGTTGCAGAGCAAAACATAGGGTACAGTTGTGAGAAGTGTGTGCAAGGTGGTGTGGCCCCGGTCACCTAGCGTAGAACCAAAAGTCCTTTCCTGAAGAAAGTCACCCGGGAGAGTGTGCAGAAGCCAGAGCCGAGGAAGGAGTTTGATTTTGGTGCTGCTTGGCCGTTCACCAGCGCTGAGACCCGTCCAGTCTCTGAGACACTTCTCATCTGTGAGTCTTGCTTTGCTGACCTTTCACACAAAGAGCTTGAACTAGACTTCCCTAAGGTCCCTCATTTCCAGTGGCCTCCAGTTTAAACTTTAGGGAGAGAAGAGGCCAAGGAACTGTCATGCAAAGGGTTTGGAAAGTGCAAGCTGTGGTTAAATACACTTGTTTGAAATATTTATAAAGTATTTTTCTCCAAGTATGCTACATAGTCACTTTACATGATGTAGCTCTTCTTTAGATACTTTAATTAGCTTTTAAACTTTTTTTTTATCCCTAAGGAGCAGATTGTATTGTTCATTAAAAAGCATTTATAGCCAGGCGTGGCAGTGCACACCTGTAATCCTCGCTACTTGGGAGGCTGAGGCACGAGGAGGTTCATAAGTTTGAGGTCAATTGGGGCAATTTAGCAAGATCTTGTGTCAAAATTAAATTTTAATAAGAGAGCTGGGAATGTAGCTCAGGGGTAGAACATTTTCTGAGCATGCATGAGGCCCTAGGTTTAATCCTCAGTATGACAAGAAAAGGAAAGAAAAGAGCTTATAACAGATTAATAATATATTACATCAAACCTTGTGAATATTACAGTAGGTACTAAATTTGAATGAGAATTAGCTAAGACACACACACACACACACACACACACATTCCTGACTTATTTTCCTATAAAACTTAAGTGTCTTTGTTATTGACATTGTGGAAGAGTTGCTATAATTTTTGTGGAGATAAAGGCTATTGATAAAAGCTGTTAATAAAATCCATGCAGATGTTTATTTTGAAAAAAATAGATCAATTTACTGAAGTTAACACAGTAAATTACATATCTTATGATGAAATTTTAAACTCAGCATTAATATTTTTATATTTTAAGAGGTTTAAGCAGATCAAAGGAATCGTTGGTGCTTTTAGAGGCATTGTGGTTGTATATGCAATGTGGTATGTAACACTTCAAAAAAGTATCAGCTTAAATACACACATTTCTACAGTAGGAATAAACTCAGTATTCCTATCCATCTCAGTCTTATCCCTCAGGGAATTTTGTAATATTTGAGAAAGTTTTCTTGTCACACTAAGATGACACAGGAGCCCAGTCTCCACACCAGGTTCCAGTTTCTACCATGGGTCCTGAGGTCCCACTGAGGCCACTTACGTTCTTCATGTCCTGAGTCCCAGTGTTTCGAGTGGCTAGGCGCTGGCTAAGCTCAGAAACCAGGCTGTCGGCCAGGAGACAGTTTCCCTATCACCCAGAGCTGTTTGGTTTGTGATGCTAACAGAGCCAGACCGCTGATCTTGGCTTATCTCACTGAGCAAACTCCCCAGTGGGTGCTGTTGGCCTAGTTGGTACAGGAGACAGGGAGGGCTTTGGGTCAGTGGCATATCTGCCAGTACAATCAACAGTTTCTAAAAGTGGTACTGATCTGATTAACTTCAGAAGAAACATCTGGGAAATAAGACTTTTTCTAAGTTGAAGATAATAGGTTCTTGCACTTTTCATGTCCTTTGGGGTTACTTTTATCTGTATTTTATGTTGAATCAGAGAGAGAGAGAGAAAGAGAGAGTGAGAGAGAAAGAGCTATTGAGAGAGGATTGCATTTGCTGTTAACTAATCAATAAAAATATCACCTCCTGTAGAAGTAAGTCAGATTACTTGCTCTTTTACCTACTCCCTAACTTGGAAACATTGATAATGTAGAGACATTTAACATAGAGGCCTGGAGTAAACAAGATTTTCCTGCCTTATCTGAGATAAGCTAGGGACATTCAAGGACACAAACTGAGTAAAGTGAGGACACTCTCCAGTGCACCAAGGGAGACCCCAAACAGTGCTGTGCATGCCTTGGCGAATCCCAGAGCGCTGGACACAGCTGGAGGGAGCTCGGCCGCTTTCTTGGATTTACTTGCTCTAAGCACACGGTTCTCTGTGAGGCGAGAGGTCTTCAGGGTGGCTGAAGTGTAGTTAACACCGAATTCTGCAGAAATGACCTCATCCTCTCTGGATCTGGAAAAGCAGCCACAAAGGGTGGGCAGCACCTCAGCCAGGAAAGGGGCCAAGAGGGCAGAGCAGAACCATTTTCTCAAGGCTTTACCCTCCATGGGTGTCCAGCTGGTTTCCACTCTGCACTTAGACCTGCAGCAGTTTCCCCGAGACTGTTCAAAGGAGGCTTAAATAAATTCTTAGAGGACTAACATCACCTTTATACTTTTTCTTCTTTGTTTTCTCTCCAAGCTCAGAATAACTGTAGAACTGGTATTTTTCACTGCTGGTAGGTTAGGAACCAGAACAGTCAAGAGTAAAAATTGATGTGGTGGAGGGGAACTTCTGAGACCAACCCTTTGTTTATTGGTGGCCTGGGAAGGTGAAAGTAGTTTACAGAAAGAATGAACAGAAACCATGGGACTGGACTCGATACCTTCTGATATCTCCACCACAAGGCACAGAGAACTGGTGAAAAATGGTGCAGTGTATTCAGTGTTGAAGAATACAGTGGAGCTAATGTTTTGATAGTTGGAGTCTAGTAAATAGGATAGGAAGAAAAAAGCATACATGTGAAAGAACCTGCCGTATGAGGTTAAGGTTCCAAATGAAGTTTCTTAGTTTGAGAATCTAAGACATTCATTTTTCTATTGGGCTTACAGTAAATATAACGTGGTTTTTACAAGTCTTCCATTTATAACAACCTTAAACACGAAGTTTAGAATCTTCTTTGTCCATTTTAGTACATAATTGAGTGACCATTACTGTAGCTACTCTTCATAAGAAAAAAAAATGATTTTTTTTTTTTTGTCTTTTTGAGACAGGGTCTTGCTATGCAGTTTAGGCTGACCTTGAGCTCATTTTGTATCCCTGGCTAGTTGTAAACTCATGACAATCCTCCTGCCTCCTCCAGAGTGCTGGGATTGTAGGTGTGAGTCACCATGCATGTCTTAAAAAAAAATTCTTTAAAAAAATGTGTTTATAGTTTGTTGGGAAACATGAGCCTAACTGAAAACAAGTAAGCTAAATTTCTTTTAAAATATCCTGTAATTTTAAAAAAATACCCTGCAATTCTGATATAAAATTTTGATTTATTCAGAGTGATCTTTCTTTTTAATAGTAAGAATTACTGAAGTTTTATTGAATGCTTCAGAAAGCCACTATTAAAATCGGAAGTGTAAGTTACCCCAGGGCGCAGTTGCTGAGCTCAACTCCCCGCCCTCCCCCCAGCATTCTCAGAGTTGCCTGTGGAGGAACAGCCACAGCCTGAACACTTCCTGGGCTGAGCAAGTGAGCTTTCCTGAAAGTTCACGCTGGTTATTTCGTGTAGGTGTATTGAACTGTTGTGTCGTAACACACTGTAGGTGGGTCTTTCAAGAAATCACATATCCGTCTCTTTAGGTGACAGGGATGTATGAGAGTTGGGTTCCCAAACTTGTGGCTGCTCTGTACAAGAGGGAACCAGACTCCAATGTCATCGTGGTGAACTGGCTGTCTCGGGCCCAGCAGCATTACCCCGAGTCTGCGGACCACACCAAGCTGGTGGGAGAAGATGTAGCCAGGTTTATCAACTGGATGGAGGTAAGACCCAGAAAGGGAACCTTTAGGGTCCAAAACAGAGTTCTTGACTGGAGATTGAAAATGACAGATCTTTTTCCCTTTTTGCCTTAGATGTAGATCTTTTCTGGGGCAATTCAAATCATCAGGATGAGCATAGGCATTATTATTATTATTATTATTATTGTTATTATTATTATTTTAGCCAAAAGCAGCATTATGGTAAGAATGAGAAGACTTCAGTGCCAATAAATAGTGCTTCCTTGTTCTGCACTTGGTATTTCCAGTGAATAGGTCTCCTGCAACCAAGAACTAAGTGGGCAGAGCAAACAAAAGCTTGTTGTTTTAGGACAGAGGCAAGATGGTATGTTCAGCCAAGCACTTCCCCACCCACTGGATGGCACACAGAAATTGTATCCCACCTTTGCCTCCTTTGGAATACCAATCTCTGATTGAAACATCAGCAGTGATTATTTCTTAGTTGGATTGGGATCCAGATCTTTGTTTAGACATATGTGGTCTAACCTTGTGGATTTGAGCACGATGGAACTGGCTGAGGAGGTGTGTAGGCTGTGAGGTGGTTACTCAGAACTCTGAGTCAGCTGCACGATTTACCCACTTTCTGAAGCTGGCCCGCTTTTCGGACCACCATCTGAAAAGTACCTTGGAAACATTACTTGGCGTTGGAAGGAAGCTAATACTTTGACAGGGCCAAATTGCTTAAGCCAGATCACTGCAAGTAAAAATAGTAAGCCATGTTTATTGGACAAACTATCAAAAGATAAAAGTTATTTGCTTGTTAATCAGATGAGTGAACATAGGAAAAATTAGATCACTTCCTTAGACCTAAGCTTCTTACCTGTTGAATGAGGGGCCTTGACCATATGTATCCTTGATCTCTTCCCACTGTCAAATTTTCTGATTGTAAGTCATTACTTGGATATCTACAAAGAATAAAGTGTTGCAAGGTATTTAGACTAGGGGATAATAGGTTAAAGTTACTATATATATATATATATATATATATGCACACACATATGCTATCTATACACACATGCATATTGATCTATTGCATGCATATTTTTATGTGCACATAATTTCAGATGGATGGAAAAATTTAAATCTGTTGTTAGAGAAAGAGAAAAGTCTCACCACTACAGAGTACATTTCTCTTATCCATAATACCAAGTCCAAGCTTTTAAAATTATTATTGTACCTATAGTTTAGAAAACAGTATTTATATTCATTTTATTGCTTTTAGTTTTGATCCTTGAGAAAGAAATGTAAAAGCCTTTCTTTTTTCCTCTGAAGGATGAATTTAAGTACTCTGTGGACAATGTCCATCTCTTGGGATACAGCCTTGGAGCCCACGCTGCTGGCGTTGCTGGGAGTCGGACCAATACGAAGGTCAGCAGAATTACGGGTAAGAGCACTTCTGTTCACCTTATCTCAGGAGTCCGAGTGGCTGACCTGGAGCCACATGTGCATTGCTCCTCTGAGGAATGTGCTGGGCATGATTATGGATCTAAGATTTTAGATCTTATTTTAGGAGACAGAAGTTCACGCTCTCTTGGGCTCACAAGGTACTGGCTGTAGCACTGGAATGGAGTGGATTGCTCATGTATTCTCCAAGAACTGTTTCCCTCCTACCTCTCCTCTATGCCCTGGTCATGGGTTGCACATAATTTGTCACCTTTCACATCAGGACCAGGAGAAATGAAAAAGGATCAACTCCTAAGGCCACTTGGAAAGAAAAAAGTTGTCTGGGCAGTAGTGATAGATGGTTTGGGACAAAGTGAGAGAGATATATGGTAGATGGATAGATGGACAGACAGACAGACAGACAGACAGACAGACACCCTACCACTATCTTAAGATCTCATTAGATGCATAAATGGTTTACAAAAGAACATCAAGTAACTGTGGGTGAAAATCACTATATAGTGATCATTTCAGATCTTAAAATTCCATTTTAGAAGAGCCAGGCTGGGAATGGTGTTACACACCAGCAGCTGGGGAGACTGAGGCAGGAGGACTGCAAGATCAAGGCCAGTTTTGGCAATTTAGTAAAACCTGTCTCAGAACAAAATGAAAAACACGGGGGTTATTGGTCTTGTGGCAGAGTGCTTGCCTAGCATTTGTGAAGCCCTGGGTTTAATTCTGAGTATGGAAGAAAGAAAAAAAAAAAAGGGACCAAGCCTACTTTTATGAGTTTCTTACTACTGTTATTTGAAGATCCAGTTACTATGAACTTAGGAGCTCACAAAAATCTAAAATCTAAGTGGCTGCCACCTCGATTCAAATAATGAGCACTAGAATGCCAACATATAGAGGAAATAAAATTAAATCAGTCTTAAAAATCTCATTTTTGTCCCCATCAAGGCCTGGATCCAGCCGGACCTAACTTTGAGCATGCAGAAGCTATCAGTCGCCTTTCTCCTGATGATGCACAATTCGTAGATGTCTTACACACCTTCACCAGAGGGTCGCCAGGGAGAAGTATTGGAATCCAGAAACCAGTGGGGCATGTTGACATTTACCCCAATGGAGGCTCTTTTCAACCTGGTTGCAACGTTGAGGATGCTCTCCGTGTGATTGCCAAGAAGGGCTTTGGAGGTAAATATGATTTAGAAGTCATGTAAATGTGGTTTTGTTCTTCATCCTCATTGATACAGTGTAGTACCCTCAAAGAGTGTAGTTTAATGTGTGTGTCTGGGGTTGGATATGTGGCTCAGTGCTAGAACACTCGCCTACTATGCACAAGGCCTGGTTCAGTACTGGAAAACCCTGCTGGCCTCTGTCATAGCATCACACAATGTTATCTGGTATGTGTTTTCATACTTTGAATATATTTGCAAAGCTCATGTAGCAAACTTGAATTTTTCTGAAAATGTAGGAAGTGTTAGTTTGATTTTAGAAAATCTTTTTAAGAGACAGGTAAATCATAAAGAAATCACTACCCCCTACAATAAATCTCCCACAATTTTAGCAAGAAAAATAACTTACTATTAGCTTAATATTTGCTTCAATAATAATGTTAGCTTGTGGCAAATTTATGATTTTTAGGGGCCGTTCGCAGATACTGCAATCTACATGTGGTCACCAGGTTCAGTAGTTGTAGAATTTAGAGCCTGTTTTTAAGCATTATGAAATTTTATGGCAATAAATCCATTTGAGGACATTGCTAATTATTTCTATAATTTATTTGATGTAAAGTTCATCAGCAAGGGCATAACCCTCAATTATCCATAAATATGTGTATGATAAAGCACTGTTCATTTAACAATTATACCCTTTACCATATGGTTTCTAGCTGTAGCTTTCTAGAAATTTCTGCAACTATAGTCACATAAAATACAAAAAAAAAAGGGCACAATACACTGCAGGGAACTACCCTCCACCCTGATATGTCAAATTATGGCTTTATAAATATACTAGAAGAAAAGTCAAAAGTTCCCTGAGAGCTTGCAACTTTGGCATTCTTGGAGCAGCCATTAACACAATGCCTCCTAAAATAAGAGCTATAACCTTAGATGCATTAAAACAGATCTTGGGCTCATTTGCTTCTAACCCCACCTCTGCCCTATTTTAGACGTGAAAACTGAAGCATCTATTGTGACCTCTGCAGAATTGAAATTCCTGTTCTGTTTCTTTTTCCCAAGATTTCGACCAGCTAGTGAAGTGCTCCCATGAGCGCTCCATTCATCTCTTCATTGATTCCTTGTTGAATGAAGAGAACCCAAGTAAGGCCTACAGGTGCAACTCCAAAGAGGCCTTTGAGAAAGGGCTCTGCCTGAGTTGCAGAAAGAACCGTTGCAACAACGTGGGTTATGAGATCAACAAGGTCAGGGCCAAAAGAAGCAGCAAGATGTACCTGAAGACTCGCTCGCAGATGCCCTACAAAGGTAGGCTGGAGAAGGGGCAGGCGACAAGCTCTGTTTTTATCATTTATGCTGCATTGCATGGCTGGTTCTGTCCACTGGAACACAAGTGGTGTTAATGAAGTGGTGTTGCTAAATCCTGCGTCTTCACTTGCATTTCTGTTGATACAGAGGGAGTTACCTTGGTCTGTTGGTGATGTTCCTTATTCCCACTGCCCGTAAGGCTTCAGGGCTCAATTGGGATTTGCTCCCTCACTTCCTTTGTAACTTTAAACATTACCATGAGCCTGCCTGTCTGTACTGGGCTCAGCTAATTTGGAACCATCCCCCTGAAGTCAGCAAACCACAATCCGTGGACCAAATCCAGCCTACCACCTGCTTTTATAAATAAGGGTTCTGAGAATGTATCCACTCACATTCATTTCCATGCTACCTAGGACTTCTTTCATTCCAGCAGCATACAGCTGAGTAGTTGAGACTAAGATGATGTGGCCCACAGAGCCTAGAATATTGACCCTGGCCTTTTTCAGAAAATTTATCACTTCTAAAGTTCACTGTACAGGAGGGCAAAGACCTTCTATATTTAAAAATTTAACTATGTGAGAGACAAGAATATACCAAACCTGGTGAAATATGTCCATTTTGCCATGAACTTGTTTCACTCTTGAAGTTCAAGCTTAACCTCTTCCTTAGAGCAAGACTTAAAGGAACGGAGGAGAAACTGGAGAGGGAGAGGTTAATCATTTCAGTAAGTCTGGCTTCTGTGGAGTCCTGGTGGCAGCCAGAGGGTAGGACAGATATTGAAGAACAGCTTCCTGGAATAAAATACATCTGCCATCTGTGCCAGCTTATAAGGTAGTTTGCTGGACTTTGGAGGTGCATTTGGTGGCATAGAAATTGGAGCATCTGTCCTTTAGGCAATGAGGAAACCCTCAATGTGACTGTCTCTTCAGAACGGGGGCGTGTACATGAGGTATGGGGGAGGCTCCCTTGTCCCACATCCTCACCTCTGTGCTCAGGGCTGTCAGCGTGCCCTGTCCCCTGGGGCACCTGGGCACCCGAAGCCTCTCCTGCTGTGTTCTGTGCTGCCAGCAAGAACTCTGCTCGCTCCTAAACTTGACTTCCCTTTACTGTTTACTAGCTGAGGTTTAGTTTTATTTTTCTATTTGCTTTTGGGACATGGCTGGTTGTTCTTATTACAAAAAGAAATGTAGCCAAAGAAAATAGAGATTGTTACTAAAAGCTCACAGGAAAAAAAGTATTGATTTTTTTTCATTAGAATAAATTCTGAAATAGCATTAAAATATAGTTTGTCATACTGTAAACCGTTCCTGTGAAGAAATCTGCATCCCAGCCTAAAAGAAAGTGCATGTAATAGCAGCCCAAATAAGAAAAAAATGACCAAAATAGACCAAAAAAATGGATATAGAGGAAAAAAGCATCATAATATTTTTCCCCATCGCAGTAGCTATGTTTTAGGCTGCTGCCTTCCTATCCTGGATACCTCTCCCCAGTGCAATTTGCTCAGGGTATGAAGCAGAGAAACAGAAAGAAGATGTAGAAATTCAAGTTCCTGGTTCCACAGGCTGTTCCTAAACCAGAACTCTTTGAAAACTGGTTTTCAAGACAATCTTCATGGTTATGTGCCTGGGTCAGTGAAATGGGTTTTGTCGTAGCCCACGCGTGTCTTCCTGTGCTACATGCGTGTAAAAGAAGGTGGATGTGATCCTCTGACCTGTAGGAACTGGCGAGGACTGGAGAGTGGACATAACCATGAAATGAGAAGCGGCAAGAGCATGGTCTCACACAGTGACACAGTAAGAAATATCAAATAGGCTTGGTACAGATGCTAAGTGGCAAGATGGCCAAGGCAGGTGGCAGTCATGGAGAAAGCATTACTGAGGTTTTGGGCTTCTGATTTGCCTTCCCTACTACTGCAGTCTGGGACTGCCTGGCAATTCAGATACACTTGGGTTTCCCATCCACTGCTGCCACGCTTTTCTGAAGGGAGTAGCATTCAAGGCTTGTCTTTCCTGTTTAGGTGCCAGTGGGCTATGTTCTGTGGGACTATAGTGCCTGATTCTTTGGGGACTGAGTGCTTCCATGAAGACTAATCACCCCGTGTTTCAATTTCCTCCTTTCTAGTGTTCCATTACCAAGTAAAGATTCACTTTTCTGGGAGTGAGAGTAACACGTACACCGACCAGGCCTTCGAGATCTCTCTGTATGGTACGGTGGCCGAGAGTGAGAACATCCCCTTCACCCTGTGAGTAGCCTTGGGATTGTGCAGCACTTCCCGGTGGGTTGGCCATGGCCCTGCTTTGTGCTATGACTCCGGGTCTGAGAAACAAAAGTGGACTTGGACACCTAGAGAATGAGTCTCTAGTTTAAGAAATTGAGATTTCAAAGCTAAGGCCTTTTCTGTATTATATATTTCAGAAAAATATTCTTCCAATGGGTCATTTCATTTTCATTTAGCATCCAGTTTTCTTTATCAGTTTATAACTGCTTATTTCTTTTATAAAAAGTCATAAAATGAAGCCATTAAATTTCCTTAACAGGTTTGACTTTATAAGTACTGGTGACAGGAAGCCATTAGATAGATGTTAATATAATAAGCATAGAAGATTTATGTAACAAAATGCCCATGACAAAATCTACCCTTACTATTGAATAAGATATACAAAATTAAGACAACATCATGATATACTTTGATAATTTTTAAATGAACAAATGCACTAAAATACCTAGTGTTGATGAGGTGGGGAGGCAGTCCACTTTTCCATGCTAGATTTGTCATTGATTGCTAGCACTTCCAAGTAAGGAAGGGAGAAAGACAGTAATTTCCCATCGATGTAACATGCAACTACACAGAATGAATAATCTCTTTTTAGCTATTTAGCCTAAAATAATAGTCAACACCAGCACTCTGGGAGGCTGAAGCAGGAGGACTGATTGCAAGCTTAAATCCAGCCTGAGCTGCAGAGAGACTCAAAAAAATCATATCTCAAAAAAAATAATTGTTAACAATGTAGATTAGATTAGAGTGAAGGCCCTGGGTTCGATCCTCAATAACACACACACACACACACACACACACACACACATACACGATAGAAATTTTTTAAAGTATTTTAAAGTATGGCACATTTATTACAGTGGTACATATAATAGCATAAATTAGAAACTGACATCTAACATGAGGACAATGGTTAAATGAATGGTGGCTTATCAAGTTATAACTTGAGAAAACTAGATAAAGCATTGCACAAAAGTAAAAGATAATATATAAAGAGAACAAAGAAAAATAGAGAATGGTATGTATATTTTGATAGTAATTAGTGGAAATAGAGTCACATATGTACACAAATTGAAGAGGAATCCATGTAAATGAAAATGTCTCTGAATGACTAGCTAGCAGATTTTTTTTCTCCAAAGAATTGTATTAAATAGTTCATGTTATTAGGATAAATTCTAATAGACATTAAAGGGATGAGAATGCTTTTATAATATACTAAATGTCTTTGATGTTCATCTTGAGTATTTTGTTGGATTTTTTTTGCATTTTAAAAAACTCTCTCCCAAACAATAAAGCTGGGAAGACAAAGAGATGAGAGAAGTCAGTTTCTAGTATTAACCAAAGTTGCGGAATTGTTCTTCAGGCCCGAAGTGTCTACGAATAGCACATATTCCTTCCTGATCTACACGGAGGTGGACATCGGGGAGCTCCTAATGCTGAAGCTCCAGTGGAACAGTGACTCCTACTTTAGCTGGTCCAGCTGGTGGGGCAGGCCTACCTTTACCATCGAAAAGATCAGAGTGAAAGCAGGAGAGACACAGAAAAAGTGAGTCAACCAACTGGGGTCACCCATTTTAGACTCTAGGGTTATTGGTGTTTCAGGAGGTTCTGCCATCAGGAGGTGAGATAGATGTTAGCAAGCCTCATCTGTAGTACTTCATAACCTAGATCATTATGCCTGCTGTGTTTTAGGATTATTCTTTTATCATCACACTGGAGAAATAATGCAATGTTTTGGATTTTGGCTTGTTAAGCATATTGGAGTATTTGCATAGATAGAATGAGATATCTTAGGGAAGTGACCTGAGTCTAAACATGAAATTCACTCCAGATTTACAGCTTGGAGAATATAGAGGGTGTTATTAACCAGACACAGGATGTCAGGAGTTGGAGATCCTGTGTAATTAGTGATAGATACAGGAGCTAATGGGAGCAGTAGAGGTCTTGGGAGAGTTCCAAGGAACTCATAAGAGATGGGGGTTCCCAGACCTTTATTATTTGTGTATATGTTGTGCACATAGCCTGAAGCTAGTTTCCAGTACATCTGCATTTGAACTGTGACACCCTCATATGAGATCAGGTGTGGCATTTTCCAATTGTGGTACCATGTTGGTGCTCAAGGAATTTTCAACTGGGGACATTTTGGATTTCAGATTTTTATATCACCGATGCTCAAGCATTAGGATCTGTGCATTTCAAGAAATCAAATATATTCCCTGAAGTGATCACAGTCATTTGGAGGGAAAGTTGGGATTAGAAGTTAAAAATCTCAGCATTCACTTAGCATTATTTCTTGCAAGCACAAAAGATTAAGGGAACAAATCTCAGAAATGTAACTTTGACATTTAAAGACAGAAACCAATCTCTTCAAGAAGGATGGAGTCAGAAAATCTCATCCTATCTCCTCAGCTCTCCCCTCTGTCTATGAAGTGGATGGCATAGAAAACCTCCTAAGATTTAAAACTTATATATTAAGTGTGTGGGGATTTTGCAAACTGAAGTATGCTATCATCATTATGAAAAATAACTCTTTAAATTGGAATTGAGAAAATATTTCTCTTTCAGCATTTGCTTTTATAGTAAAAAAAAGCTGTAAATGCAAAAGCTGTGTAGAACCTTCGACCTTCAGCAGGGCCAGCTGAAGGCCTATTCCCTGTCTACTTAACTAATGCGGCCAGGGAGAAGTGATGAAGCTGGACTTGCATTATTCCTTGGCCAGATCCTGGTGATTTTGAGGCTGTTCCAGGCTGTCTGTTCTCTTCCCTAGATTGGTTTGTGTGCTCATTTGCTCACTATGTTAGGCTCTTAGATAACCCTCTAATTGAGATAGGGCCAGAGTTAGTTGTGGGGAATACCCACACAGTGTGCCAGCGTGATTATAGAGGATCTGTGTAGCCCTGACAGCCAGCACATTTTACAGAGCTGTTCTTACTGTTCTGCATGACATGTCTGCATCTCTTTTCTTCCACAGGATCATCTTCTGTTCCAGGGAGAAAGTGTCAAAACTGCAGAAGGGAAAAGGCTCTCCGGTGTTCGTGAAATGCCATGACAAGTCTCTGAATAAGAAGTCTGGCTGGTGAGCATTTTGGACCAGAGGTCTCTGAGCCCCTCCCTGCAGCAGGCAGCTCATGCTCTGCTCTTCACCTATAGCCAGTGGTACAGACCTCAAGGCTACCTCCCTAAGCTTGTCTGTTGCATAGTAGATGGGCCCATTTGCTTTTTTTTGCAATACCACTTTCTGTTTTCCTCTCTGTCCTGACCTTCATTCCCAGTGCATATTTCAGTATCTACTTTACTTCTCTAATTAGCCCCAAATCTTCCCTTTTGCTTTTTCAATTCCTGTACCCCTTTTCCCATTGGAGGTGTTGTCTGTAGAGCATGTACCATAGGGTAGGTATTCACCACCACAGCCATGGCAACTTCCCAGGGATAAAAATATCTCCTCACACCAGCTTAAGCCACTTAATCTGATTCTCCAATTGCCAGCAGACTCCACGATGTAGCATCAAAGAGGCAGGCCCCAAAGCCCATCTCCAGACCCCCAAAGATGAGGAACTAGCAGGATGAGAGTGTGGGAGACCCTTCTTTCTCTCTCAGCACACGCCCTGACTCTTTTCTACCTGACCTTTAAAGCTAATCCTCAGGGCAGCTATCAGCGGAATTTTTCCAGAACGTCAGTGCTAAGTGGAGGCCAGACATGTGACCCTCTCCATCCCCTTCTGAGTTCTCGGGCTATGTCATTTTCATTCCTCCACTGGTCCTCACCAAGTGCCAAGTGCTAATCAGTTACATGTAGAAGGAGGAAAAATATTAGATCATATCATTCAAGCCAGTGACAATGGCAAAGACTGTCCACAGTGTCATCTGGAAATAGAAGAAGCAAATACTTTTGCTCCAACTTTTCCTTCTTACATTTATAGACAAAAGTACAGTAGGAATTGCCTCTCTGGAAAATGGAGATTAAAGACCCAACATGGAGTATCTCTATTAATATTTTTTACTTTACAATATATCTGTATATGCTCCTTATGAGTAGATTAAGAGAAACAGACAAAAAGCAAATAAAATTAGTATAATCCTATGACTCATGGGCAACTCCAACTAGCATTTCATTGATTTTTTTATATCACATATGTACATAATGTTTTTTATCTTCTTTTTATTTTAAAGAGCAAAACAAAAAAAGATAGAAATGGCACAGAATTTCAAAAAAGAAAAAAAATAGATAATGAACACTAGATAATATATTGCACATTGTTACCTCAAAACTAGTTGTTCAGGTTACAAACTCTAATACAAAAGTGATCAATCAAACAATGACAGCACAAACTGCTCTTTTTGACGAACTAAGGGAGATCAGTAGTATAGTTACCTATCTAGCATACATACACATACATAAATTTATATATGTGTACCAACATACATATAATCTTTCCCTTTTTTCCTTTCCCCTATGTCAGTAGTTCTGTTCTTTTAAGCACTTTCTTTCCATTTCATTATTACAATATATATTGTACATTTTGGATTGGAACAACCAAAATTCCAACCAACCACAGAATGAATGAAAAACTTGTGGTATTTTTATGCAGTGGAATATTACTCAGATATAAAAAGGATGATCTTGAGGTTTTATAGGTAAATGGAGGCAACTTTAGACTATATTATGAGTGAAATAAATCAAACTCACATTTGTAAATATTGTATTGTCTCTCTACTATAAAAAATAAATAATAATAATAAAAACTGAAAGAATAATGAGACCCAAAATGTACAATAGATATTTTTCATTTTTTATAAAAGGAGAATTTTATAAAAGGAGATAAGTTTAATAAGGAAGTTATTTGGATAACTTGATGTGGAAAAGAGTTACTGGTATTGAGCCAGACAAAATAATCCAATTCTTATGAAAATGGACATTTTTCTTCTAAAAGCTCATTACTTTGTTTTCATTCACCACAAACATGAGCTAATTTCACATTTGCTTCAGTTCTTAGAAAAATATTTTCCTATGAAGATTTAGAAAAAGCATTTAAATTACACACAAATAACATACACCTATACCTTCTCCCCAAACTGCAATTTTAAATCCCTATATGAATGTAAAAACAAAGCCAGGGTTGGGAATTTAGTTCAGCAGCATAAGTACCTGCCTGGCAAGCATGAGATCATGAGTTCGATCCCCAGTACCAAAAAGTAAAAATAAAAAAGTAAAAACAAAGCCACACAAATCAGGAAATAACTCCAGCTCTTTACAGTGCACCCCTGTGATAATATTTACATAAATTGTCAGAATTTAGCAGAGAAAGTCTCAAGATGCACCCTTGTCCGACTATGGGATTACTGAAACAGTAGTTAGGCAGAGTTATTAAAATACATCTTAACTTTATCTAGGAGATGATTATTAATCAGGTTAATAATCTTCTGAGGTCTCTTTCCACTGTGATCCAAAATCAGTTAAACAAAAGTTTCTTTCTCTGGCATCTTTTGATAACTCCTCAGAAGTCTCATATCATAAGTAAAGAATGAAACACGCCTTTCGTTGGGTAACTTTGGAAGTAGGAAATTTCCCTAACTGTTGAAGTCACTTGGCTCTGGTCTCTGAAAATGACACCCTTCTGAGGACCTGGCTACATAAATGCTAGTGTCTCTGTTATTCCCAGGGGTCTCCCACCACCTCTGGGCCATTATCAACTTCTCCCCTGGGTCCGTTCTTACAACCTTGGCTCTGAATTTCCAATTGAAATACTTTTTATTATCCTTAAGATGGTGGTGAGGGGAAAGGATTGTAAACACTAAGCAGATATTTCATTGCCTCCTTCTGTTTTTTTTCTCAGACACTGGGTGAATGTACAGAAAGAAGATTAGTGCAGAAACTCTGTGAAGAACAAAGTGAACAAAGTGAATTTTACAAAAGATGTTCAGTGCTTTGGGTGCTTAAAAGTGGATTTCCCTGAGTATTAATCCCAGCTATCTCCTTCTTAGTTCAGTTAGGAGAATCTCAAATACTAAAAAGTGACTAATTCAATTCAAGGGATCTAGTGGGTAGACTGCACCTCTTCCAGCATTAAAAGACAGTAGACATGAAAAGCCCTGTGTTTTGTCTTTTGAGGAAAAAAAATTGTTTATGCCCATAGCAAAATATGACTTCTTCATGTGGCTGGTTTGGCATTGGTCAAAAATTAGTTAGAACTTCTTATTTTAATTAAATTCTGGGTTTGGGGAACTGAAGCTGTCTCCAAGTTTTCCTCAAGTCTGAATATAGAAAGTGGTTTTCTGTAGCATGACTCAGATCCATTTATTTAGCAGTGAAAATATCTGATCCTCTTGAACGGTTCTCTTGCCACTGGAACGTGGCCTAGGAGTTAACCAGAGTATGTGCTGAGGAGAAAGGAAGAGAGAATGATAAAGTACTGAGCTTTGGTCCCCTTGACCTGCGCTGTAACAGAGTTACAGGCTATTTTATTGCATAATCTTTCCATCCCTCATTTTTCTTTATCTTACTATTATATTTTAACAATGATCTCTGGATAGATGTTGAAAAAGAACCTGTAAATCCTCAGCTGACATAATTCAGACAGTGAAGAAAGAAAATGAACAAAATTGTATTTTAGGATCTTTCAAATCATCTACATCTAATTTGTCATCTGATACCTGCTAGTTAGGCTTACCATGATCATGCCTCAGTCATATTTTGAGCATATCTCTTCATTTTTGGCTTGGATGTGTTCAAGTTCAAACTCTGCATCATGAAAAGTACAAATTTTAGACAAAAACTGTTTTTACTAAGTGAAAGAGGAAAGTGTTCCTGGTATCTATGCATAAGCAATGCTTGTAAACCATTGATTGTGAGGAAGGGAATCCTTGGCTGCCTTGGTCACGTGGAGTGCAAGCAGGGCTGTTATTATCATTTCCGACAATTAATCAGGACTGAGTCAACAATCTTTTGTAAGCTAGATCTCATATTTTCAGAATGCTTTTCTATATATTGATATAAAATGATAAAGAAGCCATATGGCTCAGAGGTTATTGCTGGGAACCTCACAGTGAAAGTGTGTGGGTGTCTGAATGCATACTCACATATGAAGCCCCACATGTATACCTGTCATTCAGCATGATTTGGAACATGAGCCTTCATGGATGTATTGGAACATATTGGAGAGAAATGATTCCAGATGTGCTAGAACATCAGCCCTTTATTGAAGAAAGATAATTATACCTATATAATACAGGACAGATGCTGTGATTAACTCCATCAGACTTGGAATGAATTCACTGTAACAATAAAATGATGTATGATTTGTCACTGGCATCCCCTTTATTACTAATTCATTGATTTTTTGGATTTGGGTGATCAAAGGTGCATAAACAAAGACTTTGGCAAATCAGTGCACGGCACTGGAAACTCTAGCTTGTACAGCCTTTGTTTTATATATATAGCAATATATATCAATGATGCTTTGGCTTTAAATTTTATTTATTAGCTGTAAATATATGTGTGGGTGCATAAGGAAGCCTGTACTTGTTGGAAAATTTGTAACGGTATCTGCATTTATTGCTGTGCGGTGCTTTGTATGTGTCTTGATCAGTGACGGTCTCCCTGCACCAACTTAATTTTATGAAATAATACAATGAAATGGGAGCCCTTTTTTTTAAAAAAAGAAACTTACCTATGTCAAGAAATTAAATCTACTTTTAATAAAATTGACAGTATTTTATTACAGCATTAAGTAATTATTTTGTATCATTTTAGCCACCTAGAAGATGTAAATTTATTCTTAGGGCAGATTCATCCAGCTGGTATTGAGTAAGTAACCGCTATACTTTGTAAGAGATGTAGCTTTGAAAAATTATAGTGTACATTTTATGTTTTTAAATTCATATAAAACAGAGGCCAAGGATTTAGCTCAACTGCACAAGCACCTACCTGGCAAGCACAAGGTTGTGAATTTGATCCCTAGTACAAAAATAAAGGTTTTTCACAGCCTTAGATATCCTTTAAGATAACTATAGTGGAAAAATGATATGGGTTTTTTTCTGAATAAAATGCACAAGATTTTCCTTGTTTTTCCACAAGTAAAGTGTTAGGTTAATAATAAAATCTCTCTGGCCACATTTCCTTTGTTTCTGTGGTCCCACTACCAGTGGTACTTGTGCAGTAAAAGGAACTATGTGGGATAGGAAAGTTTATGTTCTAGGACTTTACATTGGGTTGCCTTAATAATTAAAAGGAATAGTAATCCATCCATGCCACTAACCAGCAATCGCTTCTTAAGACAGTTATGAAACATTTAGTCCAAATGACAGTTGTTCCAGAGCACTGACCCCAACTTTATTATCAGTAAGATAAGGTCTTGTGGGGCTGGGAATGGTGGGCCAGCTGACATAATCAAAGGGACAGTTTCCACAGAGAGTTAGGAGCTGTGTGTCGCAGATGGGCGTGTAAGCTGGTGTAGCACTGAGGAAAGCAGCTTGACAGTTCTTTTCTTTTTGAAAAGTTAAGCACAGAGCTTACCCTATGATCTAGTTCTTCCACTACTTCATACAGACCCAAGAGCAATAAAAATGTAAGTCCACAGAGATTGCTATACAAATGTGCATAGCAGCATTAATCATAATAGCCTCAGCCTCATTATGTACCCTGGATACAGTCCAACCATCTAGCAACAACCAATGAGAGAAGTAAAATGTGGTTTATTTCCCCAGTGGGATAGTATTTGGAAGTAAAAAGAATAAACAATACACAATATATTAACCAGTGTTAATTTCCTATTATTTTGTTTTGAAATTCTCTCACTGTTTTTAGCCTTTTTTTACTAAAAAAAGAATAAACTGTTGATACATCACTAAACTTTTTATCATGTGAGAGAACCCAGAAGCAAAAACAAAACAAAAAACAACCCCCTCCAAAAAATCCTTCCTACTATCCAGTTCCACTTACAAAGAATTTCCAGAAAATACAAATTTAGAGGGGACACAAAATAGTTGAGTGGTTTCCTGAGCCTGGCAGTTGGAAAAACAACTGACAACAAATGGGCATGAAGGGTCTTCTAGAGATGATGGAAATTAGATGACGGTGATGGTTGCACGACTCTAAATTTGCTAAAAATCATGGATTATATAATGTAAAGAGGCAAGTTTTGAGGCCGATTTTGCCTCAGTAAGGCTCCTGAAAATGCATGGACATCAACCTGTGGGAATAGCCAGTAAGCCAGGAATCTGCAGGCTTATCCAGCACCAGTAACTGTGAATTTGTCTACCCCTGGGGTCCAGCATATGGCAGTTTGCCGTGAGTGTTATCACAATCTGACTGTATTTAAAATGTCTTATTTAACCCTAACTCAACAGCAGGCCTATTTGTGAAGCATTTCCCTTCCTCTAGAAGGGTAATTACACAGCCAGTTGTTCTCCAAATCTCCCTGGTAAACTTGTACTACAATTAGTGTATGATTAAATGAAATTTTTGGCAGTGCAGTATGAGCAGACATCACCACATATAGTAAAGTACTTCTTTTAGTACATATGACAAGCAAAAAGAGATTAAGTCACTGGCCTGATGTTGCAGAGTTTGTTAATAACACATGAAACTAGTTTTCTTTACTAATAACTGACAGTGTCCTACTTGGTTTACATCTCCTAAACACATTAAAAACGAGTTTGCTTCATATACAAACATGAAGCAAGTGGAATGATGGATGGACTGTCAGAAGATACATGCCTAAGGTTCAACAATTTCGCCTCAGTCTCCTCTCATCCCCCCTGTGACTCGTAGTCCACTACTATACATGGCTTCGAAGCTTTCCAGGAAGTTCACTCTGAACCACGGGTTCTGACTGGCTCACCACATCTCAGGTCCTTATTTCACCATCCTGCTGCCCTAGACAGGTGAGCTTATGGTCTGCAGACCAGACACGCATGCCAAGTGGTGTCAGTGATCTGTGCCCCCTGGAGATCTCTCCCCCGACCCAGTCCTCACGGCGTCATCTGTGCATACAAAATGTGGCATCTCCTTCCCCAAGTGAGGCCGTGAAGGACAGAAGCTTCCACAGTGGTGATCCCCACGCTGTCTTGAGTCATTCAGTGGAGAGAAGCCATGTGCGAGCACAGAACCGGAGCTACTGAGCTGCACCAGTCACTTGAGTGAGCTTGGAGGTGGCTCTGTCAGACTCTGTGAAGCTGCAGGGAGGGAGACCATGGCCCCAGCTCAGAGGTGACCTCAGTAGAGACCATGACCCATCTGAGCAAAGTTTCCAAGAGTCTCACCCCACAGGCACTGGGACACAGTAAATGTGGATTGTTTTAACCGGGGATAATTTGTTATGCAGCTGAATAACTAAAATACAGTTTGCTTTGTCAAATATTGAGACCTCAATTGTTTCTTATAAAGCAAATGTGTAGAAAACCATATTCTGAAAGAACCAGGGAAGGTTACATTTTGAAGGATCACCCTTCTTGCTGTATCTTTCCTTCAATAAAAGGAAAGATAACAGATAATCACTCCTATGACTTTTATTTTTGTAACTGTTCATTTTTGTGTTTATACGTAGCATGATTCTTTCACAAAATAGAATTATAAATGTAAGACTCAGATTTACATCCCAGTGAGAGTTGGGGGTAAGAATAACCAACTAACTTACAATATAAAAGCCTTTCTGTCTTCCCATTAGCTTTGCCATTCAAAAAGCAAGTTCCACACACAAAAATCTCAGGAGACGCTGGTGATGGGGAGCTCCTTGTGTCTGAGTCGGTGCCCCTCCCCTGGCCATCGCACCCCTTACCCCAGAGGATCCTCATTGCTGGGCACACTGCTGAGCAGTCTGCGCTCTGGTAGGGCAGGCCCACAGTGACTCGCGCTGTGAAGTCCTCAGTTCACAGGCTGGGAGCTTCCTGAAGATCCAGGTGGAGTCCTCAAGGAGAGCCGCATGCAGGGCTGGGGGAAGAGACAGGAAGCCAGTCAGCGCTGCCTCAGAAGAGCCAGCTTTGCTTAGCAAGTATCTTCCCATGGTCCAAGCACTGTGCTGGGTGTGGTAAATATTCTGTTTTGATTAAACTGGTTGACCCAGAGATAAAAAACAACCCGAAGAAAATATGAACTGGGTTGAGGCTTTTGGCTACCAAGAAATATGTTAAGGGTTTTTTTTTTTTTTTTTTTAATGTGAAGGGAAAAAAGAAGAAGAGATAAACAAAACTATTGTATTGGCAGGGAGCTTTTCCCATGTTATGCGTGTGCTTGCATGAGACCACATGGCACAGGCCTCTGACCTCTTAAGATATTTAGAGGCAATTAAGTGATATTCTAGACACAGCAACTACTAGGTTCTTCAAGGAAAGACTTTCAGTACCCAGAATTATTGCAGCATAATGGCGTCATCCGATGCGTTATTCTTACCCACGCTTCTCAGAGACCATAAGCCTCCCGTCCACCTAATCGGCACTCAGACTCTGTCCACTGGTCAAAAGGAATGCAGTGTCTGTGCCTGGATGGTCACACTGCCACCCTGCACACAAACTGCTCTGGACTACAGGTTCATTCTGGTCTGGGATGAGGGAATTTGTTTCAGCCTTGTAATACAGTCTCAAAGTAGAATTTCAACAGGAAAAGAATCTTCGTTGCATAGCAAGACAACTATTGTGGGCTCTATTCTAGCCAGTCAAAGATAAGATGAACCTATCATCCTCTTCATGGTAGAGGCCATGGACATGAAGCATAAACCTGAAACTGATACAAGATTTCTTAGGGGACCTGCTTTGGGCTGTGGGGAATGATGTTCTTCTATTTAAAAAAGGTCGAAGTTGCCTGCATCCTCACGTACAATGTGTCATTGGGATATGAAAAAAAAAAATGGGAATGAATTCTGGCTTTTTTAAATGACTGCCGAAGGAGAGAGAAACTAGTTATTAAATAGTTTTTAAAAACAAATTTTAATATTTACATTTATCCCTTTGAGATGTAAGTTTCTTCTTTTGAACATTTATTAATTTATAGAATTCCCTATTTTAGGTATCTAAGGTTTAGATATCCATTGGCATATAAACAACACTTGAGTAACATAAGGTTTTGAAATTATCTCTGTTTCCTTTGAATTTCTATGAGTTCCGGTTACAAATGCCAGATAAAAGCACAACGGCAAAAGAAAAAAAAAAAAAGGAAAGAAAACTATGAGCCAAGCAAATATACTTAATGAACACAGGTACAATAAATCTCAATAAAATACTAGCAAACTGAGTTAAGCTGTGCAATAAAATGTTCACTTACCATGGGCAAGTTAAATTCATTCCAGAGATGGAAGAATGGTGCAGCACATGCAGATAGATGAAGACAATGCATCATAGCAATGCAATGAAGAACAGAAACCATACTGTCATTTCCATGACTGTGGAGAAAACATCTGACAAAATCCAATATTCCTTTAGTGTTAAAAATGATCAGCAAATTAGGAATATATTCAGCACAATAAAGGCTAAATATAAAAAGCCTATGGTTAACGTCATACTGAATATGGAAAGTTGAAATTTTTCCAGTGAAATCTGGAACAAGATAAGGATATCCTCTTTCGACATTTCTATTCAACATAGTACTGGGAGTTCTAATAGAGCAATTGGACAAGACAGAAAGAAAGGGTTCCAAACTGGGAAGAACTGAAATCTTCCTTATTTTGGAGACAAGACAATCTTATATACAGAAAACTCCAAAGACTCCATAAACTTATACATAGAAAACTGATCACTGATATAGGAAATTATTAGATCTAAAAATTAATTCAATAAAGATACAGGACATAAAATTAACATACAATAATTAGTTACATTTGTATACAAAATCACAGACTACCTAAAAAATGAAGAAAACAATGCCATTTACAGTGGCCACAGGGGGAAAAAAAACTTAGAAATAAATTTAACTAAGAAAGTAAAACATTTGTACAATGTAAACTATAAAGCACTTATAAAGGAAAGTGCAGAAGATATAAATAAACAGGAAGATATCCTGTGTTCAGCAATCAGAAGAATACATATTATTAAAATATTCAATAGATTCAAATTAATCACCATCAAAGTACCAGTGACACTCTTTGCAGAAATAAAAAAATGTCCTACAACTTTTGTGAAGCCATGAAAGACCTCAAGTAGCCAAGGTAATCTTAAGCAAAAAGAACAAAGCCAGAAGCGTTGCACTTAAATAGCTTTAAAATGTATTACAAGCCTATAGAAGCAAAACAAATAGCACAGTACTGATATAAAAACAGACACATAAACCAATGGAATAGAATAGGGAGCACAGAAATAAATAATTGATTTTTGACAAAAGTGCAAATAACATGCAATAAATGGTGCTAGGAAAACTGGATGATTGACATGCAAAGTATTGAGTTAGATGCGTATCCCTTACCTTATACAAAAAACACTCAAAGTGAATTAAAGAATCAAACATAAAACTCAAAGCTATAGAATTACTAGAAGAAGAAAACTAGAAGAAAATTACTAGGGAAAAAACTCCATGATATTGGTCAGGACAATGATTTTCTTGGATAAGACCTCAAATGCATGGGAAAAAGAAGCAAAAAGTAGACAAATGGAATTGCAAAAAACTAAAATGGTTCTGAATAGCAAAGAAAATAGTGAACCAATTGAAGAGGCACCCTAAAAAATAGGAAAAAATGATAAACTATGGATCTGACAGTGAGTTACTATACAAAATATATAAGAAACTCAAAAAACTCAATAGCAAGGAAATAATCTAATTTAAATGAGCAAAAGACCTGAAGAGACATTTCTTTAAAAAGCCAAAAAAATAGCCAAAAGATATGTGAAATAAAAATCTAAACTGCAATCAGGTCAATCCTGTTAGCTAATAATACAAGTGTTAGGAAAAATTATAAACCAAAAGTAAAATCTATGCACTGTTCCTGGGGGTATAAGATGGTACAGCCACAGTGGAAAACATTATGGAGATTCTTCACAATATTAAGTGCTGAACCACACTGTGATCCTGCAATAACATTACTGTTTATATAGCCAAAGGAAATCACTACATGTGAGAATTACATACGCTGCCATGTTTATCATTAGCACATTAGCACTTACTATTGTAGCTTTTGGCTACTTTTCTCATTGTTGGGACAAAATACCTGCTATCCACAATTTAAATGAGGAGAGTTTTATTTTGGCTAATGTTTCAGAAGTTCCAGCCCATGTTTAGCAGGTTCAACTTCAGAAATGGCATGGTGAAAGGGCCTGCCACAGAGGAAAGCTGCTCATGTCATGGTGACCAAGAAGGAGACAGAGAGGAGACGAACTCTGGAAGGAGATACACCATTGTAGATCACACCTACAGTGACCCACCTTTAGTCAGGTCCTGCCTCCCAGCAGCAGTGAACACATCAGCGCATGAATCCACCAAAGT
Organism: Dolichotis patagonum; assembly: GCA_004027295.1. Classification (NCBI taxonomy): domain Eukaryota; kingdom Metazoa; phylum Chordata; class Mammalia; order Rodentia; family Caviidae; genus Dolichotis; species Dolichotis patagonum. The sequence continues at coordinate 55,246 of PVJX010002252.1, forward strand.
AGCACATTCTTATTATCCAATCACCCTCAAATGTCCTGCCTTTGAGTGAATGAGAGTGTTTGGGAATACTCTAGATCTGAAATACAACTTCCTTGGCTCCCCAAAGACTCTTGCACATCTCTCTACATAAAATACTTTTTTTCCCTTTCTAAGAATCACCAATGTTTTAAGTTTTGGCAGTGCTGAAAAAGTTCAAGTCCAAAGTTCCTGCTGAGATTCAAGATGAACTCTTTAAGTGTACACCCTCATAAAAACTGCTAACATACAATGGCACAGGGTAAATATCCCCATTCCAAAAGATAGAAATAGGAGGCTTGAAAGGAATAGGACCAAAACAAAACTGAAACCCAGCAGGGAAAACATTATATCCTGTGGGTCCACGTCCAGCACCCTGAGCAAACTGCAGTGAGAAGCCGTGTAGTGTTGCTGGTTGCAGCAGTCAAGCCTCTCTCCTAGGTGGCTCTGCTTACTAAAGCCTGAAGCTTTTTCACGTGTGCTGTGTTCCTGATTTTCCCAACTGCCTGTGTTCTCCATTGCACTCTCGGTTTCTCTCTCATAATTTCACACACTCTCTTCTCAAGGGCACCCTGCCTGGCTTTCCAGACCTTCTACTGAAATCTAGGTGACTGTCTCCAGGACCCTATGGCTCTTGCATGAGGCATGCCTGTAAAGCCAACACTGCATGGATGATATTGAAATGTGCTGAGAGCTCATGCAATAGCTGGGCCCCCTTGAATGATGTCTATAGAAGTCCTGAGTGTCTGGATAGCTAAGTGCTGTAAAATGAATCCTAGGGAACCCATTCCCTCGGGTTTATTTCTCAGAGTTCCCTGCAGGCTCTCTTCTTAAAGTAAATACTTTTGTACATTTGAGTCTGTGAAGGGTAGGGTCTTGCTGGTTCCTGAGATGCTCTTAAGCTATCTATTGTCCTGACACAAAGTACTTGATTTCTTTCTAATATTAATTTTTTCAGCCATCAAACTCTTCTTGGCCCCAACTTCTTAAGTCCCCACTTCTAGTCTCCCACTTTATAAGCCCTTTCTTTTTGGCAAAACTGAACATTTTTTATGTCTCTATTTTTTCTTCCTGTTTTTCATTGCAAAGCTGCATAAAAACTGCCAGTGGTATCCACTCCACAGCCTGAACTTTGAGCTACCTTGAAATTTTCTCTACTGATTAATTATTCTATGTCCTTAATACTAGTCTCCTACAAAGTCTCAGGTCATGGGCAAGACACATACAAATTTTCAGCCAGACTATATGGCGAATGGTCAGGAGTCCAACTGCCAGTTTAGTCCTTGTTCCTAACTGGGATGTCCTGAACCTGGCCTCTACCTTCTGCATATCATCAATCTTCTGTCAAGCTTCTTCCAAGCTCCAACCAAAAAGTTGCACCACGGTCTACTTACAGAACTCTCAGGCTTCCCTAGCCAATATTTAGGCTTTTCCAGACTTCTGAAAATTGTTTCCGAAAGTTTCTAAATCACATGATCAGCCCTACTCCTGACACCAAAACCTACCTTAGTCACTTTTTTCATCTCTGTGACAAAATACCTACAGTTTACAGGAGGATAAATATATTTTGCCTCACATTTAAGACATTTCAGTTTGTAGGTATCAGATTCAAACATAGAAACAGCATGTTGAAAGGGCTTCCAAGGAGAAATCTGCTCACATTATGGCTATGAAGTAGAGAGAGAAGAAAATAGCTGGGGAGTGAGATAATCTTTCTAGGTCATACCCCCCTTGACCCACCTCTTTTGACCAGGCTCCACCTCCCACAGCATGCTCAGCTGCTGAACTCACTAGTGGTTGAATCCATCAACATATACAGCACCCCCATGAGATAACCACCCCCAGACTCCACACCTCTAAGTGCAGTAGAGTTTTGGGGGACAGTCCAGATCCAAACCACAACTATTCATGATATCCAAGATTTGGGATCAACCCAAGTGTCTAACAATAAACAAGTGAATGAAGAAACAGGTGTATATAACAATATATATAATGCATATATATACAGTGTTCTGTAAAAAGAATGAAAAACTGTCACTTATGACAGCAGGGATAAACCTAAGGATACTATGTTCAATAACATAAGTCTGGCATAAAAAGACAATTACTTATAATATTATTCATATGTATAATCTAATGAAAAAATTTGATGTCACAGAAGTAGAGAGTCTGGAGTGGTGGTGGTAGGGAGATAAGGAGATACTGTTCAAAGGGTACATAAACACAGTGAGACAGGAGCAATGGATTCAGAAATCTACTGTACAGTACAATGACTATAGTTAATGCCAATATATTCTTGAAAAACACAAAGGCAGTGAAGGTTAAGTGTTCACACTACAAAATATGGTAACTATGTGAGGCAATGCATTTGCTAATCAGCTAGATTTAAACATTTCACAATGTACATAGACTTTGAAAGATCATGTTGTGCGCTCTCTCTCTCTATATATATATATAAAATCTGGCATTTTTAAAAATACAAAAATAAATTCCTCTGTCTATAAATGAATCCTATGTCCTGCGTTTCTATGGGTCTTACGTCCATAAATGTTACGGAAATATTGAGGCAGTTGAAATTTTCACACTTTTGAAATAGCTTTGCTAAAGTGTTCTTCAAAAAAAAAACCCTTAGGTTGTAGCAAACAGAAATGTGGTGAACTAGAGACAAGGTCACTGGAAGAGCTGCAATGTAAAGTGACAAAAATAGAACTGGAGGAGGCTGAAGTGAAAAGGTGGCTGGAAGCCATCTAAGTGCTCAGGGAGTTGCTCAACTTTTGCTTGTGCTGAAGTATCCATCCCAAACTCTTGGATGTCATTTCTTTCTAATCCAGATGACGGCTCTACGCTTCCAAACACAACTTTTTTACACGGTTGGTTTATTTCTTGACTATACCTGTCCTAGAAGATAAAGCTCTGTTTACTAAGCCTTGCATTTTGAAGACTTTTAACAATCACCTACAGTGAATGCAATAAATAAAGCTGAAATCTTTATAAAGCAAGAAAGAAAAGAATTTCAGGGGTTTATCATACATGTAGAAGGAAAATAGATGGCAATGGACCGGAGGATGGGAGGAAATAGAAGCACTTTGTACTCTTATTGTGAGGTTCTTATGCCACAACTGAAGTTGTGTAACATTAAAATGAAGGCTGTGATAAGGTAAAATTAAAGCAGTGAATAAAACTGCAAGACAAGGAAGACAAAATGAGGTAATAAAATATATTCAAAAGGAGGCATAAAAAAGGTGGAAATGAGAACAATGATCAGATTTGGCAAATAAAATAAACAAGCCAGATGCTATACTTAACTATTACTGTATCCATCACATTAACTGTAAGTCCTATATATACCACTAAATAAAAGTGCAGATCATTAGATAGCTTAATAATAATACTGAGCAACTACAACTCTCATAAACACTGGTGGAAATGTAAAGTGGCACGCTCACTTCAGAAAAGAGCTTAGCAGTATTTTTTTAAAGTTAAATATAATACTTAACATATCTCACTATCTACCCATTCCTAGATAGGTTATGAAGAGAAAGGAGATCATACGTTAATGAATCTTATACATGAATATTCACAGCACCTCTATTTGTAATAGCTATAAACAGTTCGTATCTGTTAACATGCGAATATGTAAACAGATTGTGCCATAGCCGTGCTATGCAACAGTAAAAATGAATGAACTATTGATATATTTAATAGCATGGATTAACCTCAAAGTAATTATATTGTGTGAAAGCTGTCAGACAATGTAAAAGTATATACTATATTTTTTCTATTTATATAAAACTCCAATATTTTAAAATTAATTTATAGTGTCAGGGCATAGATCGGTGAATACTGAAGGTAAACTAGGACAAAAGGAAGTGACTGTCAAGAGACTGAGAGAAGAGTTGGGAGTTGTGGATGGTGAGTTCATTATCTTGATTGTACTAATGATTTCATGATCTCATGCATGACTTACCAAATTGTACATCTTAGATTTATGCTTCACTGCATGTCAATTATTCCTCAGTAAGCTACTAAAAACAATAAAAGATATCAGCTATATAATATTTACCCATGAATGTAATAAATGTCAATTCCTTTCTTGCAGAAATCCCTCTATTCCTGGGACTGAAAGCATACACAACTAAAGCAGGTTCTCACACTGTATTTGCTGTCTCAAGGATGCCTTATCATTTGCCCAGTACAAGGCAGCTTTAATACGTCTTAGAAAGCATCGTGCCTTCATTCTGTCCTTCTGCTCAAAGAACCTCAAGATCCCCAAGTTGCCTCCTAACTTCATTTCCTTAACAAACCACACACTCCTCATTTTGACTCTTTTCCACCCCTCCTAATTGGAGTCTACTTCCCACACATCTTTTCACAATACTTTTTTACTTGTTATCAGCAGATCCATCATCTACTCTGTCTCTTGTCTGAACATAATTTCTGCTTTCTTGCTGTGAGACTCGGCTGCCCTTGAGAATACCTCTTTCCTGAAGTGCTTGCAATTGTTGACATTTGTGTCCTCTTGCATCCCTCGCCCTGAAAGTGGGGCAGGCAGCCTTTGGTTCCTTCTTGCCACTTTAAGCATTTAGTTTGTTGAAACTCATGACAAAAAAACCTATTATCTTCTACTTTTCCTTGTTACAGATATCTATAGACCCCTGGATTTTCTCATTAATCATTATATCAGCACTTGGTTTACTGTCTTTCCCTCCAACTCCAATCCTATCATTATTCTTCCTGATTTCAATATCTATGCTGTGACAGATTTTATTTTCCAAAGATGGTCCTAACAGCATCTCCCATTCCGCAGGTGCCTGAGTAGGGTCACCTTGCCAATCATATCAAGAGCTGAATCTCTTCTCCCTACTCCTTTGAGGGAGTGTGGGCATTGATGTCAGTTTTACTAACAGAACAGAACATAAAGGACACTGTGCCAGCTTGGAATATGGTCCTAATTGGCTCAATAGCTTCTGCTTTTGGCCTCAGTCTTGGGACTCTTTCCTTTGGAACCCAGCAATGTGACGTGATGAGTCCGTGCTACGCGAGGATCATATGTTGGTACTCCGGTTCAAAGCCTTCTGAGATCCAGCCAACAGCCAGCACCAACCATCAGCCCTGTGAGTGAGCCAGCTTGGACCTCGGGCAAGGTGAACAACTTCAGCCAGCATCTAGGTGCAGCCATAGGGGAGACTCCAGTGGAAAACAGTCCAGATGTGCCTAGGGATAATAAATTGTTTCAGTGAAGCTTTGAGGTTGTTAGGTAGCAGGAAATATTGGAACATATGCAGATGATGCTTCCAATATTCTGGACTCATGATTCTTTTCCCTCCTCCCCTACCATAATCCTATCTGCTACTTGGCTTTTGTATGGGATCCTTCAGTCATGTACCATGTTATGTCACTGCAAACTCATTAACTCAAGTCTTCTCTCTTCCCTGACTGCCACTTCCTATCCTTCCTCTGATCAACCTAGAGTTTCTTACTTCAACAGTTTCTCACTTGCCCCAGACCTCTAATTCGATGATCCATCTTTCCTTTCATCTTTCACTTTGATGCTTCCTCAAATTAGATTTCAAAGCCCGAAATTACTATTACTCCACTGTCAAACCTCTTCTCCTTGAATTCAACCCTCAAGGGATAAAATAAACCCTGAATAAATCCAAATTACCATTTCTCCAAGACTGCATGTAAGTAACAGAATATGATGGGAAGCATGTGGACGCACATAGCTGTGTGGACACTTGCTCTGACGGTCCCATGGAGTAGTACAGAAACCCTACTGTGTTTCTGAGTTCAAACCTTCCTTCCTTCTCCCAAGTGATCATGTAACCTCAGACCACCAAACTTCTCATCTCTCCTCACTCTCAGTGATGGCTGAACTTTTTTGAATGCACAGAAGCAATCCTAAGAGATCTATGTCCTTCACTCTTAACTTTCTCAGTTACCCCAGTACTGTGTCCACATACTCTGTTTTCCCTCCTGTTATAAACAATGCTTTAGCAGTTCCTATCTTTATGAGACCAATTCTTGCATAGACAGAGTGGGCAGGAGGAGCTTCTTTTTTTCTATACTCCCCTAGAGTATCTCTAGAATATTTTCCCCTAGAGTATTTTCTATACTCCCCTAGAGTATCTCTGTTCTCGCCACCTCTTAAGTCTTATCTTTCTATTGGACCATTCAATCAATAAACAAGTACATGTGCTTGTCATTCATTCAGCCATTATCATCAGAGGTGCTGAGGATCTTTTGCTGAGAATGGTTGCATTCACTTTGGGGAGCTTTGGCCCTTACTCTGAGTATTGCTTCCTGGCTCTGGAGGGGAAGATGTGTGCTGTTTAATCTCCAGGAGAAGGTTACCATGCTGGCTTCCTGATACGTTCTTGACTGTTCACATCATCAGAGGAGCTCAGGACCTCATTGTTGCTGAAGATGGCTGTGGTACTTTTCAGGGGAGCCCTGAACCTTATTTTGAGTGTTGCTGCTTGGTTCCAGTGCAGATCCCTCAGTCTGCTGGGACAGATCTTTCACCCCCTGGCATAGACTTTTCTAGCTTCCACTGCTGACCTTTGGGCCTCCTCAGTGTAGATCCATGAAACAGATTCACATGATACATTGTCATGGGCTCTAGGAATCTAACTGATGGGACTCTAACTGATTCACGGGAGGCATTGTCATGGGCTCTAGGTCTTCAGCTGAACTCATGCAGGACATTGCTGTAGGATCCAGGCCTTCAGATGGATTTTTTAGGTCTTTAGTGTTGTGGACAAATTTCCTGCACTTTCTTGTATTTAACTCGGGGTGACCATCATAAAATAATATTATAAATTCTGTGTCCTGTTCTCTGTTCCTCCTATCGAATTGCAGCACAGTACATAGTAACCATCCTCTTTCAATTCCTTTTTCCCATGTTTCTATTACAGGCTCTGGTAACCAGTACTCTCTTCTTTTCTTTTTTATCGGTACTGAGGATCAAACTCAAGACCTCGCACTTGCAAGGCAGGCACTTATGCCACTGAGCTAAATCCCCAGCCCCCGCCAGTACTCTTTTCTATGCTTCTATGCAACCAACCTTTTTTTTTTTTACTTCTCCCATTCCTCTGACAGATTTCCAACAGGTTTACAATTTTTTGCAAGTTAACAATGTCTTGACTACTAAGCTGAAACAATTTTCTCTTCTGTCAAACACGAAGCATAAGACTTTAAAGCCAAATGGAACTCACAAGTGAAGAAATTTCCAAAGGGTATAAGATCAATACTAACATTTGTAAAATTAGAGTGCATAAGCCAAGCAGGGTGAAATTTTCCTTGTTTTCTTGTTCCTAGAGCACAAAGCACATCACAGAGGAAACAAGGAAAACTAAGTTGTGATCTGTACCCGAGACTCAGAAGCTACCTTTCCATGCTTTTGTCTTACATCTTTGCTAATTCTTGCAGCAATCCCATGAGATCAGTATCACTGCCCTTCCAGGACTGAGAACTGTTATGTGCAGAGTCAGGCTTACCCTTACAGAACACAGCCACTGGAGATGCAATCACAAGACCTTTCCCCGAGTCAGGCTGTGTGTCAGTTTTGGTGTAATTCTCAAGCAAAGGGGAGTAGATAAGCAGAGAGACAGCAAACCACTGCACTTTCTATACTTTTCCACTTCATTCCAGTTATTTTTTATCAGTCTGATACGGAAGCCCTGCAACTTTCAGTCTGGCCTCTCACTCTTTGTTCAAACAAGGTTCATAATATTTGTGCATGTGCCTCATTACCAACAATACCCAGCCTATCTCCTTAGTGCCTTTAATGACTTCTGAGTGAGCTTCTCTCAAACCACTTTTCCCATGGCTGCACTGCCATACAAATCTGTCATCACAAGTATCACAGTCCTTTCTCAGATGTGGCTTTAATAAAATTAGTTTCTAACATTTTTCTGCATCTACTATGTATCAAGCACAGGTCTACACACTTTCAAAAAGTTTTTGTTCTTTCAACACAATTATAAGGTGGACATTTTTATCTTCCCTTTATTGGTGAATAAACTGAGGTGCATTTGCCTTAAAGGCTCTTAGCTAGGAAGAGGGAGAGCTGGCATTCAACCATGTGTCACACCTTAAAGTCAATGCATTCGGGGTTTACAAATCTCTAAGTTTTGGGATTGTTTGAATTTATTTGGGATACCTGGAGATGGCCTAACCAGAGAGAGCCAGAAAACACAAGAGTGACTAAGGGTGAGAGGTTAGGATAGAGAAGAGAAATAATTTCAAGTACTACTGGGTGAGTTTCGCCTATTGTCCGGAGGTCCAACCCCCATGGAAGCACACCTGAAACCGAGGCAGAGGAAATATGACAGTCAGTGGATGAGAAAAGTTGGTATCCACAGAGTTGTAAAAGGCAGCCCAGTGTTTCCCTAGCAAGGGTTTCATGCACTAAGGTCTTTAATGGCTTTTGTAAGCTGTCTTGATGGGGAATCAGCCACCCGCAAGCCTTAACAACTCTGTCATATACTCAACCAGCTGGTGGTGATATTAACGTCTCAAGGGACAAAGAAAGGGAAATGAGTGCTCAGCTCAAATTTACTAGGTACCTACTACATGCAGGCAATTTTCAAGGTACAAAGATTATGGTGCCCCTGGTAAGTCTGATGAGAAATATGAGAGTAGACAGAAAACTTGCATGGCATGGTCTTCATGTACTTCCTGAACTTAGAAGGGAGCACGGTCTGTCATTCATCTGCCCAGAGTGGCATCTTTCAGTAATCATGCAAAAGCACAGTAAATACTAACACTGTCTTTACTTACTGCCCTCCTCCCTCACCTGGATTACTTAGGAAAGATTTAAAGGTGCTGAAGATACCAAGAGTCTAGAAAAGTAAAAATAAGACTCTGCAGTTACTGTGACCCTACATTGCCTCGACTATTCTCTTTTCTGTCACTGTGCACCTTGCCTTGCCAGACAGACACCAATTCTTTGATGGTAATGATTGCATCATCCACTTGCTTCTTGTAAGAATGTCATAGTATAAACACAAATGTACTTACCTTATTTTAACCTCTATTTGTTAAATAAATGCATAAGTGGTAACTATCATGAATAAATACTTTTAATCACTGACCAGTAGCATGAATAAATGAAATTTTCATTTCACTTCTTTGTCTCTACTTACACAGGTTTCTACAAGTGGTGGGTTGAATATGTAGGATGTTCTAAAAAAATATACTGTTTGATTCATTAAAATGAATTTCTCAAGAAAGTAACAGACGTAAATATAATTAGTTCTAGGATGAATATTCCCCGGTATTTCCTAAGAAGAAGGAGACAAAAGGGAACTGAGAAACTGACCAAAAAAGCCATTAGGAAATAGTGAATGACTTGAACTGGGGTTAAAAGAAAATAGAAAACAGAAGTTAGAAAGAATGGAAGAAGTCATGTCATGGTGCTATGTCATTTTAATAGCTTCGTATTTATTTTAAAATAAAAAAAATAACTTACTAATGGATGTACCAACATCATGTGAGATAGTGTCATACATTGAGGACAATGAGAGTGTTAGTTAAATAAAGAATTATCTTAAGTAGGTTTTCTTTTTGTGTGGAAGAGATCAAAACCATGGCCTTGTGCATACAAGGCAAGAGCTCTGCCACTGAGCCATACCCCCAGCCCTGCCTGTAGTGTTTGAATAGCACTGTTAATACTTTGATAGTCAAGTAAGGGATAGAAAAGTAGAAATTAAGCTCTTAGATGTCGCATGTTTAAGGTAAGCCTGGGTTGTAAAATGAGACCCTAGGATTTCTCTGCTAACACATGCAATTTGGCTAAGATGCCAATGAAGAGTATTCCCTCAGAGATGTGGGACATTCTATATAAAATGAAGCCACTAGTTATTTCAGGGAGGCCATGTCTCCAAGGACCCATGTACAATGAATAACATCAACTTCCTCCTTTACACTTACTGCTCCAGTCACACTAAAGGGTATGATATGAGAGAATAAAGAAGGTACCTTTTATCCACACTAGTGAAAGAAAAAAAAACCTTTTAAATTCTATAGTATAATTGTGAAAAAATTAGCAGAAAGCAGCAGACCTATTTTCACAAGGTGATTTGTTAAAAGAACTGATAAAATGATGGTGTTACCTTCATTTGGTCACAAACACTAGAAAAAATATCACAAGATAACAACAGCAGTCCCCAAAAGCTGATACAAAAAATAAGGTTCTTTGTGAGAAGTAATGAAAGCAGTCCTAAGAGAGAAATTTAAAAGGGTGAATTCTCACATCAGGAAAAAAGAATGAGCACAAATAAACAACCTCAAGCTTCTAGAAAAAGAAGAATAAGTCAAGCCAAAAACCCACACAAGGGAGGAAATTATAAAGATCAGAGCAATTAATGCAATTGAGACCAAAAAAATACAAAGAATTAATGAATTGAAGAGTTGGTTCTTTGAAAAAAAATAAATAAAATGGGTAAAACCCTAGCCAACCTTATCAAAAAAAAAAGGAAAGACAAAACTCAGATGCATGCAATGAGGAATGAAAAGGGTGAAATCACTACAGATTCTGTAGAAATTGAGGAAGTCATCAATAGCTACTTCAAAAATCTTTACTCACATAAGATGGAAAACACAGAAGAAATGGACAAATTTCTAGGTATGTATGAATTACCAAAGCTGAATCAAGAAGATTGCAAAAATTCTGAACAACTCAATATCAATTAATGAAATTGAAAATGTAGTTAAAAACTTACCAAGAAATAAAAGTCCAGATCCTGATGGATTCACAGCTGAATTCTACAAGAAATTTAGAGAAGATTTAATGCCAATACTCCTTAAACTCTTTAAAGAAATTGAAAGGGAAGCAATTCTCCCTCATTCCTGCAGACAAGTATTACCTGATACCAAAACCAGAGAAAGACCCAACCAAGAAAGAGAACTACAGGCCAATATCTCTAATGAACACAGATGCAAAAATTCTCAATAAGATACTATAACAGAGTGCAGTAAATCATCAAAAGATTATACACTGTAACCAACTGGGATTCATCCCAGGAATGCAGGGATGGTTCAACATATGCAAATCAATAAATGTAATATACCATATAAACAGAGCCAAAGACAAAAATAACATGATCACCTTAATAGATGAAGAAAAAGATTTTGATAAACACCAACATTCACTCATGACAAAAACCCTACAGAAAATCAGGATTGATGGTCTTTGCCTCAATCTGATAAAAGCTATCCATAACAAACAAACAACCGACATGATACTAAATGGAAAAAAACTGAAAGCTTTCACTCTAAAATCAGAAACAAGACAAGGGTGTCCACTATCACTACTCCTACTCAATATAGTTCTGGAAACATTAGCCAGAGCAATTAGACAAGAAAAAAATAAAAATAATAAGGACAAGAAAAGAAGAAGTTAAATTATCATTATTTGCAGATGACATGATACTCTCCATAGAAGATCACAAAAACTCCATAAAGACTTCTACATTTAATAACCAAATTCAGTCATGAGGCTAGTTATAGAATCAGCATTCAAAAATCAATAGCATTCCTGTACACAAACAAAAAACTCACTGAGAAAGAAATTAGAGAAACCACACCTTTCAGAATAGCATCCAGGTCCAGGAATTTAGCTCAGTGGCCTAAGCACCTGCCTGGCAAGTGCAAGGTTGTGAGTTCAATCCCCGGTACCAAAAAAAAAAAAAAAAAAAAAAAGGAACAACCAGAATAGCATCCAAAGAAATGACATGCTTACAAATCAAACTAACAAAGGAAGTAAAAGATCTATATATTGAAAAAGTACTCTGAAAAAGAAGATTGATGAGAATATTAGAAAATGGAAAGATATTCCTTGCTCATGGATAGGAAGAACTAAAATACTGAAAATGGCTAAAAATATTATACAGAATTAATGCAATTCTAATCAAAAACCATTAGCATATCTCATGGAACTAGAGAAAATATTCCTAAAATTAATTTGGAAACAGAAGAGATCTAGAATAGCAGGAACAATTCTGGACAAAAAAGGCAAGGTAAAAGGCATCACAATACTTGAATTAAAGCTATACTACAAAGCTATTGTAGCATGATAATGGCAAAAGAAGAAAAGAAAAAACAGATCCTAGGATCAGAAGAACAGATTAGAAGATGCAGACACAACTTCAAACACACTCAGCCACTTTATCTTTGACCAATTGGCCAAACATTTGCACTGGAAGAAAGCCTCTTTAATAAATGGTACTGGAAAAACTGGCTTCTCTACATGCCAAAACTAAACCTAGATTCATGATAGACTCATGTCTATCACCATGCACTAATGTCAAAATGGATCAAAGATCCAAATATTAAAACAAAAACACTAAATCTAGTAGGAAAGAAAGTACCTAGAAATGTTGAAGATGTAGGTGTAGACAAAGAGTCCACGAACAAAACCCAAACTGCATGATAAATACTTCAAAGAATCAACAACTGAGATCTCATCTTATTGTTTTGCACATCAAAATAAATCACCAACATAGTGAAAAGACAACCCACAGAGTGGGAAATAATTTCATCCAATTTTCCCTCAGATAAAAGACTTCTATCTAGAATATTAAAAGAATTGAAAAACTCAGATCCCCTCAAATTCAAAGACCCAATCCAAAAATAAGCACCTGAGACAAATACACACTTATCAGATGAAGAAATACAAATGACAAATATATGAAAAAATGTTCAACATCATTGGTCATTCGATAGATACAAATTAAAACAACACAGAGATTCCAGTTCACTCCAGAAAAAATGGCTATCATCAAAAAATCAATCAATAATGAATACTGGAAGGGCTGTGGGGGAAGAAAACTCTTCACCATTGTTGCTGGAAGTGCAGACTGGTACAACGACTGTGGAAATCAGTATAGAGATCCTTCAAAAAGCTGGTAGGGGGGTTCCATTAAACCCAGCTAATTTTCTTTTGGGTATCTTCACAGGAAAATTAGAAACATCATACCACAGCAATATATGTGCACCCATGTTTATAGCAGCACAATTTGTAATCTTGGAAACAACCCAAATGCCCATCAACCAAGGAATGGATTAAAAAAAAGATGTGGTATTATAATACAATGAAGTACTACTCAGCCATAAAGGAGAATAAAGTTAAAACTTTTATAGGTAAATGAATGCAAACTGAGATCATACATGTAAGTAAATAAGTCAGACTCATATGTATAAAGTTGCATTGTCTCCCTGGTTTGAGAAATTAAAAGAGTAAATAAGGTCTAAAATATGCAATAGATATTGTGAAATAGGAATAAATTGTTGAAAAGGAAAAATGAACCAGGATGGGAGAAAGGGGAAAGGAAGAAAGGAAGGGAAAATGGAGAAAAATGCAAGTTAGCTACACTATTAGTGTCTCTTAGTCCATTGAGAAGGAAGATTCATGCTAATACGGATTGGAGAATTTTTTGTGTCTATACCTTGTACTCTGAGTAGCTACTTTGAAGATGACAATATGCAATGTGCTAATTCTTGTTATTTTCATATTATTGTGTTGTCAAATTCTGCTTTACCTTTTTTCCATAAAATAAAAATGTAAGTTTCTAAAATTAGTAAGTATGTCTAAGAAGGTCTCTCTCCCCCACACCCTCTCTCTCTCTCTCTCTCTCTGACACACACAGGTGAAAAAGGGCAAAAGATGAGACTATAAAACCAAATATATAATATGAAAAGCTAATCATTGTCACTCATAATAAGAGATGGAATTTAATATACTGAAATATATTAAATTACTAATTTAGACTGGAACCATCTAAAACATTAAAAATATACTATGTTAACAACTCTAAAGAGATAAGAACTCTCTTTCTTTGCTGGTGGAAATGTATATTGGTACAATCTATATGAAAGACAATTGTAATAATTGTCAAAATTATAAGTGCATACCCTTTTCTAATATTCCTGTTCCTAGAAATTTATCATGAATGCACATATCTGCAAAGGATTAGTACATTGTCACTGATTGCAATCTTGTTTGTAATAGCAAATTTGTGGACAACACAAGTGTTGTTCATTTAGAATTATTTTATAACTGTAAACAAATTGAGAGTGGAAAATCATGTGTCAAACTTCAATATCCATTTATGATAAAAATTTGTAAAGTAAGTTATAAAATATTAGAAATAGAAAGGTATGTACTGAACCTGATAAAAGGCATCTACAGAATACCCATGGTTAACATGGTGCTTACTGGTGGAAGACTGAACTCTTTCCCCATAAAATTAGGATTAGCAATCACCAGTTCTTTTCAGCATTGTATTGGAAGTTCTAGCCATGGTAATGGTGCTAGAAGAAAATATATAAAGCATCCAAAAGTGAAGGAGCAAAATTATCTGCATTCATAAATGACACAAACTTTCATATGGTAAATGCTAAAAAGTCCTCTAAAGAACTACTAACTTAAAAAATACTCTTTTCAACTCATGAAGCTGGAACAACTAAACAGCCACATGAGACAATGAATTTGGACTCTTATTATATGTCATACAAAAATTAACATGAAATACTAAAAGTACAAAACTCTTACAACACATCACAGGGTAAATCTTTGCAACTTTGGACTTGACAATGGATTACTCTAACAAAGAAATTCAGTAAGTTTACAAGACAAATTATCAATTTAAAAACCAATTAGATTTTATACACTTCTGAAGATGGTACAATACCATTTCTTGTCATAAATAATAAATACCAAAGAATAAATACAACAAAAGAAATGCAACACTTGTAACTTGAACACTATATTTTGAAAGAAATTAGATGGATCTAAATAACAAATTGATGTAAACATCTTGTCTTATTTACATTTTGTTGTTGGGACAAAATATCTATGACCCAAAGTTAAAGGAGGAAAGGTTTGCTTTGGTTCATGGTTTGTGGAGGTTTCAGTCCAGAGTCAGCTAAATCCAAGGCAGAGCAGAAACAGTTAATGCAGAGCAGGAAGGACAAAGGGAAGTGAAGCCTCCCTTTCCCTTTTGTCCCATCCAGGCTACCAGCCTTTTGAGTGATGCTATACATTCAGGGTGAGCTTTCCAATTATCCACACCCAGACCTAGGCCAAACCAATCAGTGAACTCATTTAGTACCACCCACCCTTAATTCCAGTGTTGCACAATCTAGATCCAGGTAGTTCCAAAAAGCCCCACCAAAGGCTTTGAAGGGACATAGAGATCCTAGTCATGACACAATTCATGTTTATGGATTGGAAATCTTAACAGTGTTAGATAGCAATATTATTCAGATTGATGTAGAATTTAATGATTTCAGAATCACAGCTGTCTTTTTTGCATAAACTGACAAGCTAATTCTAAAATTCATCTGCAATTGCCAGGTTCCCAAAAGTCAGATATCTTCAGAAAAAAAAAAAAAAGAAAAAAACCAAGTGGAGGGCTCACATTGCCTGATTTTAAAACTTACTACAAGGTAATCGTAATCCTCACACTGTGGTATTCTCACAGCATATAGACATGTAGATCAATGCAAGAGAGTTGAAAGTCCACAAAGAGGTCCATATATTTACGTTCAAGCAATTTTCAAGAAGGCTTCAAGATCATTCAAAGGGGAAAAAGCAGCCCTTTTGTAATTGACAGCAATGGATTCATCCCTTGGTGAGTGCAAAGCTGATAAACACAACCAGGAGGTGAAGGGGTGAAGAAAGGTTCGTTACCTGCAGCAGGAAAGGAGAACACAGGATAACTCCCAACATAGTGCCTCCCTGAACAAAGGATCCGAGGGGGCTTATGTTTGGGAAGCATATGCACATGCACATAGGTATGGCTCGCCATCTCATGTCTGAGAACACTCAGCTTCTGGTCATGCTTCTTCGTACACCACATGTTCAAAAATGGGGAATGGGAACAGCTCTGAGTGAAGAAATTCGTGTTATACAGGGCAAGGTTTACTCTAGGTCACCTGAAAACAGGGATGAGCAGAATGATTGGTGATTTTGACTGCTTTTTTGCAGGTTTTTGTGGAGGGCCTTATCTGAAACAAACAGAAAACAACTTTGAAGTGACAGCAATAGTCATTTAAAGGGGCAGCCACTCTTCTCACCACTCCACACCACCACAAGCATGGTTTTATTAAACGCTGGCAAAGATGTAGAGTACATAGTGCTTTCATACGTCTTTGGTGGGAATAATAACTTGTACAGACACTGGAAAAGTTTTACTGATTCTTGTAAAGTTAAACTTGCACGTTTCTGGAACCCAGATTTTCATTCCTAGGAATTTACACAAGAGAAATGAAAACGTGTCTCCATTCAATGACCTATAATAGATGTTTGTAGCAGCTGTATTAGTTTACTATTGCTGCTATAGCAAATTACAGCGATTATAGTGGCTTAAAACAACATAACTTTATTGCCTCAACAGTTCTGAAGGAAAGAGTCTAAAAATAACTCTCCTTAAGGTAAAAATCCAAGTATTGCAGAACTCTCTCTTTTTGGAGGCTTAAGAGGGAAAGAGGAGAACAGTTTTCTCTTCTATTCTGCCTTCATTTCTGACTTGCAGCTCCCTTCCTCCATATTGAAATCTCTTTCTGTGTGTGTGTCTGTGTCTGTGTGTCTGTGTCTGTGTCTGTCTGTCTGTCTGTCTTTCTCTCTCTCACACACACACACACACACACACACACACACACACCTATATCTCTGATTCTTGGTTTCCTCCTGTTCCTCATAAAGACATTTGTGAGAACACTGGACCAAAATTGATAAACCAGGCTAATTTCTTTGTTTAAAAAATCCTGCAATTACACCTCCTACGTCTCTTTTGCCATTAAAATATATACAGTTTCTGGGGAATAGGATTCTGACACTGTGTGTCGATGTCTGTGTCCAACCTAAAGGCAAGTTTTGCAGGCAGTATCAGCACTGCTATTCCATCTTCAAACTGATAAAATTTACAGAATGTGCAAAATTTTTGATAAAATTCATTATTCTGCCTGTAGTTCAGCCCTATATCCTTGCCATAATGGACATTGTTGGAATTTATAAATATTTATATAAAACTTTAAATGTGTTATTGTTGTAGTCAGGGTTTATAAGGGTCATATACATTAGAGACCCAAAGAATCCAGCTGAGGAGCTGGATCCTATAGCAATGTCCTGCATGAGTCTAGCTGGAGGCCTAGAGCCCAGAACAGTGTCTCATGCAAGTCTGTATCAAAGATTTGCACTGAAAAGGCCCAAATTCTTCTCTGTGAAAGCTATAAAATCTTCGCCAGCATTGTGAAGCATCTGTGCAAGCAAGCCAGAGATCTGCACTCGAGCCAGGAAGCAATGTTCAAGATAAGGAATAGAGCTCCACAAAAAGAATCATAGCTATCCTCACAACAGTGAGGTCAGGAGCTCCTTTGATGATGAGAACAGCTAAGGTCATATCAGGAAAGCCAGCAGACAAGCTTCTCTAGGAAAATCAACAGCACACCATCTTCCCCTCCAGTTCTCCTTTTATGCTGTTGGCCACAATCTTCAAGTGGGCCCCCCACACCTAGAACCACACTGTTTTAGTTCAGCTGGGTGTTCCAAACTGAGAATCAGTTAGTCCACTATGGTCCACTCCTGATCAACTTGAGAACAGACATAATCTCTTAAACCACAGTCTTCAGTGGCACATTTGTGAACATTTAACATGTTATGGTCTACTCAGATTTACATTAATATAAAAATTACATATATACAATTCTGTATCATAAGCAAAATATTCAAAGAGTGACTAAAATTCAAGGTTAAAACAACAATACTTTGACTAGTTAACTAATTACTAACATGTATCTAAAAACTAATTAAAATCATATTGAGAGCTATTACAACTACAATACTTGCTTCCCATTAACTTTTAACAACAGGGCATGGCAACACTAAGAAATGCCCTAAGGAATCTCCTGCATTTCAAATCACTCTTCCCTTCTGGTGAAAGGCCTTAGGTCAGTATTTTATTGTCCTATTCCTTCTCAACAACCCTGTTCCCCTCTGTTTCATCCTTGAAATCCACAGCTCCACTCGAACCTTCCTTCTGGACAAATGCTTCAATCCTGCTGGCTCTTTTCTAATTTCTAACATAAATCTGGTCAAAAGCTCTCAACAGTAGCCATGCCACCACCCCAACAGTAGACTACATTGAAATTTTTCTACCTCCTGGGCAATATCTCTAACACAGCAAAATGCAGAACAACTTCCCGATAAAACACAACATATACCACCTGGGATCCAGCAGCCAAAGCAGTCCTTCTCAACAGAAACCTCCTGAGACTCTTCTTAACCAGCAGTATTTCCATCAGTACTCTGATTTTCCAGGCTCTGGCCTGACTCTCCAATGTAGTTTACAGTGTACAGGCCTGCCTCTTCAGCCAGTCTCTCAAACCTTTTTAAAATTAATTCCAAGGTTCTTAAGACACATAGCGAAGCACTGTCACAGCAATGACCCCACTTCTGGTACTGATTTTGTTGTAGTCAGGAATTATAAGGAAAAAGATTTAATATAGGACACAAACTTTATAGGATTATTTTATAATAGTTGCTCAAACAGTCAAATGCAAAAGAGTGTGGGAAATCTGCACACACATTAGAGACCCAAAGAATCTAGCTGAGGAACTAGATCCTATAGCAATGTCCCGCATGAGTCTAGCTGGAGGCCTAGAGCCCACAACAATGCCTTGTGTAAGTTTATATCAGGAAGCCCATGGGTCTTTGAAGAAAGCCTGAAAAGAGAGCTGACAAGTCTACGCCAGAAGGCTGGAAGGTTGAAGGATTCCCAGACAGACACTGAACAGTCTATGCTAGAAGCCACGAGATGATGTCCAAGCTGAAGGCAAAGACTGCAGCTCCTCTGAAGAACAGAAGCAAGTCTGTCCTTCCTCATTTCCCATTTATACCATCCAGGCAATGAGCTGCCCTAGAATGAATCAAGCTTCTAAACTAGGGTTAAGCTTCTAAACTTCCCAAGTTGACACAATCAGTCAATGAATCAATCATTACAGACACAGCCTACTAACTCAGGGAAATTATGTAATTAGTTTACTCTGAAGACTCTCTTTCCGGTTTGAGGACAGAAGTGAAGCAAGTTTCAATGTGCACTGCAGAAAGTACAGTGTAATGACTCTCCATCAGCTGTGACCTCAAATCACCATATACACAGGTCAAAAGACTCCACTGTTAAAATTTTCAAGAATTTCGTAAGCCAGTTTTTAAATTCAGCCATTGTTTAAAATTAACTAACTAAATTATATTTTTAAAAAGCAAGAAATGCATAAAACTTCTTGAGTCCCCATTACTATGTTTTATTATTGTCTGTGTGCTTGAAGGTATGTGTATCACATATGAACTCGGTTAAACGGTGTACTGCTACAGGGCTCTTTATTCAGTCAATGACACTATGTTGGCAGCTTCAAATTGCCCTGATGAGAGAATTTACAGCATGAAAATCAGCAAGCACTGCAGATCAGGGATTGATTTGTTGTTTTGAGGATGATCTAGATTTAAGAATGTAATGGAGAAATATGAATAATGCAGATTAAACTTAAAGTAAGCTCTGACTATTGCTTTATAAATATGAATTTGGGAAATATTGGCCAACCATTATCTGATTTAGAAAAATAATCTTCATGTTCTTTCAGAAATAATAGAAGTTATTTATTCATTTTTTCACTTCATCTCACTTGTTACTATAAATGAAAATAGCAACTAACAATCATGACAGAATTACCTACACAGAGCAAATTGTTAAATATTTGCCAAAATATGGTCCCAGTCTAGGATCTTCAAGATCCTCCTAGGAGGTCTTTGCCCTTGGATGCTTTTCAGAAGGTTACTTTATACTTAATATATATGTAGCACACAGCAGAAGATCCACAGCACTCAGCAGATTCCCCCAAAATATGATAAGTAAAATAATTAACAAATAACAGGTGCAACAGATAAAGCACCAGGTTGGCAGCAAAACTGTTTTAAAGTGTATTCTGATTCACTCACTCACTTGCTGCCCTAGTAAGCGGCTGTAGCCTGGCAAGCTGCAGCAGTCTGAGGGTGAGAACCAACAGCATTTCCTGAGATCCGCACCATGTTGAAACTTGGGGCACTGGGAAAGAGAGTAACCCACTCTCTCACCAACCCCTGCATTAGCAAGTGGAGCTAAAGATCTGAGCATTGCTTGGAAGTGTGACCATATGCAGTATAGCAAATAAAGGGGATTTCTTTCTATCAACTCTTTGAAGGCAAATATTTTTATCACTGTTTTGCTTTGTTCTGATTAATGTTAATGCTCTATTCAATATTCTGTTCTTGATAAGTTCTGTAACGTCCTGTATTTCCTTTGATTTTGCTATACCTGATTGAAAGAACAACTATTGTGACGATAACAACATATACTAGTACCTATTACTGTTATCTGGGTAACCTGCTGTGAAGTTCTGTACCAGTTTCAATACACTGTCTCAACTGGATTTGTTCCATCTTGTGCTGTTGTGTTTTAGTACCTTCAAAATAATAAAAAATTTAAAAATAAATAAATGTAATAAAAATAAAAAGGAAATAACAACAGCAAAACAGATCAGTAATGTACTGAGCAAGCTGAAACATGATATAACTAAACAGATAATGAACTTAAGCAAAAGAAGGAAAAGAAAGTGCTCTAAAGGATATAACTGTATGTATGTTTAAATGTGTAGGATTGATAACCATATTACTAAGTTTTTGTTGGATCATTGAACAGAACTGTTTCAGCCTCACTGTTTGAATGTCTACTTTGTATGTTTAATTTTGTAACTTGAACAACTATTTCTAAGGAACAACACGTAATTTATCAACTAGTGATGTCTTTTATTTTTAAATTCTGTATTATTTCTACCCTTTTTTCTGTTTTGCTTTTTTTCTCTTTAAATAAAAATTTTTAAAAAGATGTGTATTCTAAAAAGCAGCTCCATCCTTTACCAACCCCCATGACATTGGGCTAGTTACTTACTCCGCTGGGCCCATTTTTTATGTTTAAGTAGGTGTAAGACTTATTTGGTAGGTTATGAGAGTTGAAGGGTGGAAAGCACATAGTAGATCTCAGATGCAGGAAACCTAGGTTCTCACCTAGCTACTTTATTACTGTGCAGCTTTGGCCAGTGTCAGTTGTCCAATCTTGGACTTCCCAGCCTCCAGAATTATGAGCCTACCTCTTTGCTATATAAATGGCTCAGTCTTTTGTATTCCTTCATAGCAATGGAAAATAGACTAAAACAACGGAATAGCAATCCCTACCAGACAAGACTCCAACATATAGACAACATCCATCTAGGTTACTGGTGTATAAGTCTAATCACAGGGTCTATTATGAAGGCAGAAAGCTGTAGAAATGCTGTCAGGGTCCACACAAATGTTAATGTGGCCCTTACCTTAGGAGAACTCTGGTTTTAAGTGGGTTATGGATATAAACTTGGCAGGAGCTACCAAGTCCAAATCAGTGAGGGTGATTCTATTGGCTGCCTGCTCTGAGCTTCTTGGAAAATGTTATATTCACTTCAAAAGCCTTAGCTAAAGGAGGATTAAGAGGCTTGTCATGGAGGGTAGGTGTGAATAATACAGCCCAAAACACTCGAAACCTTTGACCTTGTGGGGAATTTGGCTTGTATACCTGGAACAACTGAAGACTATTTCTGAACTTTCTGAGCAACTTGAACCAGTCTGGCTGGTTTTTCTCAGAGCTCAGAGGAGATGGGGTTAGAAGGCCCCAGCTCAGTGTGAAGCCTTCTGTGATGCCAGGGTCACAGCAGGAATGGATGTAGGACCCAGACTAGGACTAAGAATGATCATAAAGCAAAGTAGATCAAACACAGCTTTGCAAACTTGGACATAGCTGGGGCCTGAAGCCACTCTGAATTCCCTCAGCTTCTCCAGTTCCTCTGAGGTACTCTGACATTCTGGATCTTCTTTCTCTATGTCTCGTCAAGTAGTGCATTATTGGACAGTGTGTTACATAACAGTAAGCAGTGGTTCTCTCTTTGGTCTGCATGTTAAGAAATGTTCTGCTAATAATTATTTTCCCCATGCAATGACAATAGAGAAACTGCTTTATGACTCTTAATGGTTAATTGTGAATTAACTTTCAAGCGCATTTGTATATTTTCAAAGACAAATTCAGTAGCAATCAAATTCCCTATAAATATGGTTCTCTAACCGGCTTAGGGAATAATGATTGAGAATATGTTTCAGGCATTTTCTATAATACATTTAAAGGGCTTTTTTTTTGCATTTATCACAATCTGACTTACACTGTGCTCAGTTGCGTATCTTGATTCTGCCTTGAGATTACTGGCATCACACCTTAGTCTGCATTCCCTGGGGCACCTATCCTGGCATAAACCAAGAAATGTATACATTAGGAACCCAGTAAATGCCTACTGACCTGAATTAAGCTGACCTGGAATCTGGATAGCATGGACAGTACTCCATGCTCTCTGTCAGCTTCTGCAGATAGGATATGTCAAAGATGGATGATATCAAACCAGATTTGATATTGTTTATTATACAGAGAACATGAGCAGGTGGGCAGAATGGCAACAAGCCAAGTCCAAAAATGTAGAGTAAAAAAGTGCTGTGAGACTGCCAGTTGTCTCGAAATACCAGGGCACTTGAAGAGATGTATTTCTAATTGTCCCATGCAATTGCTACATAGACTTGAGATAATGCAGTTAAAATCTCTGCTAAGGAGCTCAGCTCTTTGCTGAAGTGGTAGTGGTTACATTGCCATAATTATTCAGAGATTAATTGCAATACGCCATGTAGTATAATAATAGAATTCTGGAAAGCAACTTGGCCTCTAGCAGAGCCAGGAAAATTCTTTTTTGATTAACAGTATTCTAGATTTAAAAACTGGCAACTAACTGGACAAAATCAAGAGAAAGTCATCTATCAAGGGTACATCCATGAACACTAACCCTGGCTAAGTAAATCCCAGTATGTCTATAAAATTTAGCCCCATAGATTTCTGAAAGGTCCTCTCTTCCCCTCCTTGGCTCTCCCCACGGGCTCTCCTGGGACAGCCCCTCTGCAAGCTGTTACAAGCCCCTATCACCCCATAGGGAATACCACGCCTCCAGTTCTTACCAAAGAGAGCCATGTATGCTCACAGGAACTTCCTAAACCTTGACGGAGTGGACAGTGGAAACAAACACACTGAACTTGAAGGAGTTTCCTCAGAGATTCTGATACACCCATAGCACTGGCCACTTTGGGAAATACTGCTTTTCTTTGCCTATTCCCCTATCAAAGTCCTGATTCAGCTTTTTATTGCTAAACATATTATATATAGTGTTATCTTATTTCATATTATAAGTTGTTATGTATACAATAGTATAAAACATATTGTATTTATTTTTAAAACTTGATAATATGTATTTTTAAATATCTATCTCCTTGGCTAATCTGTAATGGTAAGCATCATCCCTAACCCACAAATGTGTTAACTGCCGAGGCCAGGCCTAAACAACACGAAGCACTGTTCAAACCAGCTTAATTTCAAATAGTTATTAAGCTTATAATAGGCACCTGGGTCCTGAGAGCGTGAACCCCTTCATGTTGTGCAGCCTGGCCACTTTTGCCCCCTAGCACTCACTGTAGGGAAGTGCTGGGCCTGAACCCCAAGCAGATTCTCTGCTGTCTGCACTTGCTGGTGGCACTGGGGAGATGGGAGACTTCAGATTCCTCTTTCCAGCCCTAGGTGTATTCTGAAATTTCTGCTGTGTATTTCTGGACTCCTTTTAGAGTTCCTATGACATCCTGGTCCCTCAAATGAGGCTAGAGAAAGAGCTCAGAATGTGGAATCAACAGATTGGATGGTGAACAGACATGCTGCTTCAACCCATATGAGACCCAAGAAGAGAAAAGTCAGATAGCGCCTCCCAAGAATTGGCCAGGCTGGGACTGGGAGGAGCTGACCAACAAGCTAACTAGCCAGCCTTCCTGATAAACTGTACAGGCCATGTGGGGCCCAGTAAGAGAAAAGTCAGCGCCTCCCATCAGCATACCTGCGTGCACGCTAGAATCACCAACTCCCCCTCCTGCCCACAAACAGCCCACTGGTTCAGAAGACAGGCTGAGTTGGTGGCAACTGAGGTACAGAAGTCAGCTGACTGCTTATATAATTGGTTGACTTTGCAGGCCTGGGGCCAGTGGTCTGAGCATCTGTTGGGAGGATAACAGTGTGCAGTATAGCAAATGTGTGGGATTTCCTTCTACCTTGTTTTTGAAATCAAATATTGTTCTCACTGTTTTGTTTTGTTCCCATTAATTATTTTGCTTTATTCAATGTTCTGTTTTGATTGGTTTTATTCTGTTTGGTTTGATTTGCTGTAACCAATGGAATGGAAAACGATTGTGAAGATAACAAGGTATACTATGGTAGCCATTGTTGTTTCCCTATTGTCTTGCTTTAAAGTTCTGTGCCAATTTCACCACTTTGTTTTGATTGGATTTATTCTGGTTTTTTTTGTTGGGTTTTATTATTTTTAAAATAAAAAAGAATTTTAAAAGATTCTGCTCCCCCATTAGCACTTGCATGACCCCAGATGTGTTTCCATATCTCTAACACAAGGGTTCAGTCCTTCCCCACTAAATCCAGGGGAGCAGATGACGCAAGGACATATATAATATGTGCTGATAAAGATCTATGTCCGCCCTACTCCCCACAACATCCTCTGTACTTCAGTATGACCCATTCTTGGATTTCAGGTCACCCTGCTCTTCTCTCAGAAGATGACTCCTTCACTGTGAATTCTTTGTGGCTCCAGTTTCCTGAACTTCTCACTCGGTGTGGGATACCTTATGCAATGCTTTCTAAGGCCGAGGGGTGAACAAGACAAAAGAGATTGTCCCTGTCCTTAAGCAGCTTCTAGACACACACACATGGCGGGGGGAGAAATGATGTGACATTAATGTGAGGTATACACAAATACTATACAAGCATAGAAAATGAATACTTTTTTTCAGTTCAGGAAATGGGGACATTTCATGCTTGAAGGTGACCGTGTTGTCTTAAAGGATGTGTAGAATTGGGCAGGTAGATACAAAAGCAGTCAGAGTAGCTGAATCAAACATCCAGGGGCCAGAAAACACCTAATGGTATTTTGCGTGACATAAGGAAACCAGGGAAGATTCAGGTGCAAAAGTAGGATGAGGCCAGTTCCCAGCAAGCCTCTGAAAGCTGTGTGGTTCCTAGTACCTAGAAAGTCACTTACCTTTTTCTTCCATGTCCCTATTTTACGTGGTATTTAGCCATCCCTTATTCCCTTCCTACAGGAAATCTTTTTGATCTAAATTGAGGCCTCTCCCATATGTTCATGTTGCACCCCTATCTTTTGGTAACCTTTCCTACAAAAATGTGAGCTACACAAGATAACAATGAGGCACAATGCAGGGCTCTGTAAATATTGTTTAATGAATGAAAAAATGAAAATCAAAACTTTGATAAATATTTGGACTTTACTTGGTAGATACTGATGAAATAGGTTTTTTAAATTGAGATATAAGAAACTCTATTTAGGAAGATTTCTCTGGAAGAACTGTAGAGAAATAGCTGGGGATGGACATAAGGTTAAGGTTGAAAGAACAATCAGTTCCACAAAGACTCAGAAAAAGTCACAAGTGATTCAGGGAAAGAAAACACACAAGAAGCAATGAGTGATTCAGCTAGCTTAGTCACGGTGAAAAGGGACAAAGGAGAAAGAAACATTGATAAACAGTTTTCAAGCCTGAGTGACAGAAAAATGCTGCATAAAAAGGCCCAGAAAATGCTATAGGAAATTTAGTAGTGTACAGGATGATAGGTTTAGTTTCATCCAAGTGATCACGATGAGGGCAAGGCTATCCACATGGAGAGCAGTATCAGGAGTTTGGAAAGCAAGCAGTGGCCACTTAACAAAGGAAAAGGTAATAATAAAAGAGAAACACAGAGCAAAATGGTACCTTGATGGATAACTAAGTTAAAGAAAGAGGAGATAGAAATAATCTATGGAAAGAACCATAAAGACGTAGTAAGATAAGTAGGAACCACCAGTCTTGGATATCAGGAGTGTTCTGCCTAACAAGGAAGATAGTTAACAACATCCAGGGAAGCTCCTGTGGCGAAGTCCAATGTGACAAACTAGAGAAGAGGTGATGGGCAGAGCTATGTGGAGGGACACTGGATAAGGCAGGTCTTCCAAAATAGAGGAGACAAACACAGCCAGATAGGAAAATGGGAAACACAAATTTTCTAGATGGAACCAACTCTCCAGGTTGCTGAGATAGGAAATCAGGGTGCCACTGGTCCTCAGTGCCACCCCACATCCTTTACTAGCTGAGCAGGCATTTGTGGGGAGAGGTTTTAACTGCTCAGGGAAGGAGAAAGTGTGACACAGGCCAGATTACTGGCATAGACCTCCTACGAACTCCCCCTCCTACCTGGAAAAGGAAACCGAGAAAGAGTCAACCGCAGTTAGCAAGCCAGGGCAGCCGGGATGACAACCAGAGAAAGGGAAAACCAGCAACACAAAGCCAGGAGATTCCCTCCCCTCCCTGCAGCCTTTCAAATACTGGGGACATTGTACCCTTGTGACTTCCTAACCACTGCCCAGTGCTCAGTGTCAGCAAGGGAACTCCCCTGCCATAGACAGTGAGAACCCGAGCACTACAAATGTGAGCTGTGCCAAGCTTGGTGGCAGCGAACTGTGGATCACATCCCTGGAGATGTGGGGGAGGCAGAGACAATCAAGGGAGCTGGACCAATGTGGGCACTTGCCTACCATTTCCCCAAACACTGGAAAGATCTGAGACAATGTAAAATCCTGCCCACTCCCACATCCCACACCAGCAAAGGAGACCCTCTGCCAAGCCAGTGGCCTGCGCCAAGGTCCATGGTTTGGAAAGTGGAGCTTGTGAGATGGGGACAGATGAATGACAGGGCACTGGGGCAGAGGCCGTCTTGTCATATACTGGGCAGAAGGCTCCAGATGGGAGAGTGGAAACAACTGCAGGACTGACACCACAACGAGGTGTGCAGGTCATTTGTGGGAGCTGGGTGGGGGCACACTACATTACCTCCTCCTCTTCCCAAAGCAGTTCAGGGGTCAGATCTTGGGACACACACAAGTGGCTGCAGTTGGCAGTGCCCAAAGCACAGCTTTCAACCAAGAGGTGGGTCAGAGAGGTGACAGCTCCAACCACACGCAGGCAGGCAGGTGAGCAGTCTGTGGGTGGGGCGGGATGCTGGCTTGGATGCCGGCCATGGGACCACGACCACAGCAGGAGTGAGCTCTGTGGACACTGCTGAAGGATATGGAGCTGGTGTGGGGTTTCTTTGTCTGTTTCCTTACTTATCCTTAGTTCTTTTGAGTTCTCTTTGGTTTTTTTCTCTTTTCTTTGATTTTTGTTTCTTTACCATTATTTTATTTATTTTGTAGATATTTTCCTTTTGTTCTGCTCTTCTTTAAAACTTGTTTCTCTTCTATTCTTTTTTTTGGTTCATTCTTTCTCATTTTCCTTGATTTCTCTCTTTTCTTCACATTTCATGTGACACATAGATAGCAGGTGTCTATAGATGTACAAAAGAGAATAAGAATAGTGCCGGGCATGGTGGCACACATCTGTAATCCCAGCACTCAGGAAGCTAAGGCAGGAGGATTGCCTCAAATGTGAGGCCAGTCTGAACTAGATAGCTAGAACTTGGAGAGAGAGAGAGGCAGGAACAGAGATAGAGACAGGGACAGAGACAGAGACAGAGACAGCGACAGAGAGACAGAGATAATAGTATTCTAACTTGAATCATACTGTTCATGATCATGTCAGGGTAATCCTTAACTAAATGGTGTCTTGAGGGTCCAAAGAAAGCTAAATACGGACATTAAAAAGAGTCCACATGCTCCTAGATTTCTTCTGTCTCTAATTATACTTCCATCCACCTGAATTCCCTCAGCCAGCTTCACAAACATTCTCTCAGATCCCCTTAACTCTAGCCCTTGATTCCAGCCATAAGAGTCTCCCAAGAGAATCTGACCTCACATCTCTTTTACCTGCTGAGATTTCTCTTATCTTTCTCTCCTTTTACTGATTCCCCCCTTCCTTTTTTCCTTCCTCCTTCTTTCCCCCTTCTTCCACATCCTAAGTTAAATGTTAATAATTTGTAAGGAGGCACTGGTAAAATGGTGAAACTCTCAAATATAACTTTGAATGCTCATGACTGATTATGGTTGGACCCACTGGTTCTGCTATAATCAGCAGGAATTACCTCCTGCAAAACAGTGACTGGGTTCAGTCTCCATTAATCAGAATAGGTTTAATGGTAAACAATGCTTCTTGAAAAATAAAGCCTATAGTTCATCATTGTAAAACAACATCAATAAAGAGACCTTCATACCAATGACAAGGTCTTTTCACTCTTTTAGACTTCAACTCTTAGGACACACAAACACACACACACACATGCACACACGTGCGCATGCACACACACACACACACACACGAAACAAACAAACACATAGCCCAAGGGAACAAGATGCCTCCAAAGACTCCCAACTCTCGCAAAGTATCCAAGGAGCACTGGTGAAGAGGAAATGAAACACCAAATAGCTGATCTTATCAACAAGGAAGCAAAAAAAGCTTGGCAAAATCAAAAATGATATAACCAAGGAGATAGTGGAACCAACAAAAAAAATTACTAATGTGACTAAAGAAGAGTACAACAGAAAATGAGAAGAGATAACCAAATTTATTCAAAATGTGAATGGTAAATTTATGAAAGAAATAGAGTCCATGAAAAGGTGCCAAACAGAAATCCCAGAGATAAAGAGTTCTATTAAATGCACAAACAGCAGAAATGAACAATGGGAGGAGAGAGTCAGACTCTAATGATAGATTACGAGCACAAGACTACATCCTTAAAAACAAGAGCAAGGAAAATTTGATCCATGAGTTAAGAGATGACATGAGCAAGACTAAGACCAATTAAAGTTAGGGAAACATTGGAGGGCAGCACACAATGAATGAAGAAGTCTGTTTATAGAAATCATAGCAGATAACTTTCCAAATATGGATTCAAGACCTCAATACACAAGTAAGCAAAGAATATAGGACTGCCTCTATGAGATATTATAGTCAGAATCCCAGAATTCCAACACAAAGACAGAATCTTAAAAGCTGTCAGGAAGAGTGGAGACAATCTACCAGAGGGAAAAGCATTTTGTCAGCCAATACTAAGACAAGAGAACTGATATCCACACTATATAAAGAACTAAAAAAACAGTCCACCAAAAAATGGGCAAGAAAAATTAGTAACACTTCACAGAATAAGCACAAATGGTCAATAAATACAATAAGAAATGCTCAACATCATTGGCCTTTAGCAAACTGGAAATTAAAACAATACTGAGGTTCTATTTTACCCCAGAAAGAATGGCCATCACCAAGAACTCAAAGAAAACAAATGATGGCAAAGCTGTGGGGGAAAAGGCACCATTTCAAACTGTTGGTAGGAGTATGAACTGGTACAGCCAGCATGGAAATGACTATAGAGGTTTATCAAGACAATCAAAACTAGAAATTCTGTGGCCCTAATGCAAGGTCAGCAGATTGCTGTAGCTGCTGGTTTCAAACAGGAGCCTAAAGAGAATTCTTTCTGTGGTCTGTTGGCCATTTCAGAACTTTGGAAATGGAATGGTCAATTCATCAGAAACAAATAGCAGGTGAGTATGGCGGACTTTAGGGGGCCTGCAGGGGAGAGACCCTGGTGCCTCGGGACCTGCACCATGCGGTTGACTCGGGGTGCCGGCATAATAAGGAGCTCCACCCCTCTCTGGGGGCAGCTGAGAGTGTGGCAGAGTTTTGGCGGCCTGAAGGAGAGATACCCTGGTGCATCAGGACCTGCACCGTGCAGTTGACTCGGGGTGTTAGGAGAACAAGGAGCTCCTCCCCTCTCTGGGGGTGGCTGAGAATGTGGCAGACTTTTGGCAGCCCAAAGGAGAGAGACCCTGGTGCATCAGGACCTGCACCATGTGGTTGACTTGGGGTGCCGGGAAAACAAGGAGCTCCTCCCCTCTGTGGGGGGTGGCTGAGAGTGTGGCAGACTTTCAGCAGCCCGAAGGAGAGAGACCCTGGCACACTGGGACCTGCACCATGTAGCTGACTTGGGGTGCTGGGAGAACAAGGAACTCTTCCCATCTCTGGGGGGATGACTGTGATCCTGCCTGCGTGTGGGCTGAGAATCAGACATCTCATGTCGTCCTGTCCCCCATCCCGTGTCCCCCCTTCCCCTCCCCCCTGCTAGCAAGTGGGAGCCAGTGAACTACACATCTTGTGAAAAGATTGGCTATGTTATTTAGTATGAGCTCTCCATATGCAAAGATAGGGACAGACATTTGGAAGAAAACAAGAGACAATATGACAGATAGTGAAGATCTCTGGTTGTCTAGCTTTGAAATTTATGCTTTCTTATGTCCCATTCTGTTCTGTTTTGTTGTGTTTAATTTTACTCCCTTTTAAAATAAAATGAAAATTTAAAAAAACCTAGAAATTCTATTTGACACCACCATTCCCCTCTAGGTTTCTTCCCCAAAGAATTAATGACATCATGTTACAGTAATACCTGCATACTTGTGTTTATAGCAACACAATTCACAATGGCTAAATCTTGGAAGTGGCCTGTATATCCATCAATAGACGAATAGATAAATAAAATGTAAAGAAAATTCTGCCATAAAGAAGGATAAATTGAGTCATACATTAGAAAATGAATGTATCTTGATGAATGAAAACATAAGTATATGTACCCACTCCCTTAGATAAATGTAAACATTTTGTATTGCACACATGTCCTAATACAAAATAAATGAATATTACAAAAAGAAGGTCTTGCATCAGGCAATGGATCTATAAATATGCTTTGCAAAAATAAATTCTACAGAATGATAAGAACTAAAACCAAGATTATGAGTGCGATGAGTGAATGAGATTTTCACAAATGGGGTCAGTGGTCTTAGAAAAGTTCACCACAAACTCAAAGAAAGAAAGAAGAGAGAAATCATTGTGGCAGAGTAGGAGAATTAAGATTTTTGTTTTTTGTTTTTCTTTAAGAAAAAGAGGAATTTGGGTATATTTTCAGGCCTACACATTATTGGATACAAAGAGATTGATTTCAGAGAAAATATGGAAGTGACTGGTAGAGTATTATTAAGTAGTGAGATTGGATGACAATAGGCTGGAGAGTGCAGAATTTACTGTGACAATTATTTCTTAAGTTGCTAGGGAACAACTCTGATATGCATACATATACTTAATTCCTGCTGAATCAACCTTGATGGGAGATCAGTGTGTTTTTTGTTCCTGTTGCTTCCACAAACATAAATTAAAACATCTGCATCAAATTACACCTAAAGCCAAACTTTATGTAGCTACTCTTGTGTATTCATGTATATCTGGCTCTTATTGCACAGTTATTTCATCTTTGTTGAATAGCTTCAGAACATACAATGCTGCCACTGCATTTGGGTGTTATTCATTATGCTTTCAAGTAACATAATATGTGCCAATAAAAAAAAGATCAGTATGTTTTTCTTTGTGTTGATGTGGGGAGTCTACTTTGTGACTAAGAATTGAGTATCAGTTCCATTCAGAATTACAAAGAGATAAATAAATTATATAAGATACAGCTATCATTGTACTCATCTAGTGAAATTTTATCATTCACTAGTTTAACTTACACCTTGTGCATTGAGTTTAGAGGTTAGATCATAAAGCCTGGGCTGAGACTGTATCTTCTGTGAAATTTATATAGCACAAAATATGAACAAAAGAATAAAGAGTCTCTGAAAGGATATAAAATAAACTATCCATGTTTGGGTTCTGCAAAATACAGAATACACTTTCCAATGTTTTTTCATTTTTTTTAACTATTTTGTCATATGGCCTATTCATAACATAAATTAAAAACATAAAATAAAATTAAATATAAATAGCCAATTGTATTTCATAATATCAATGTTTCAATAAATTCAAATATGCATCAATATGATTCAGACAATATTCTGAATAAAGCAAGTGGTTGTCTTTCATATCAGAAAGTTGAACAGGAGACTAGTTAATGAATATATCAGTTGTTCTTTCCAACCAAGCACAAAGTACTGTCTTCCACAATAACATTTACCCAAGCATGACAAAGCAGTATTTTTTTTTTTTTGGTACTGGGAATTGAACTCACAATCCTATGCCTGCCAGGCAGGTACTTACGCCACTGAGCTAAATCCCCAGCCCAACAAAGCAGTATTAATTATAACAATAATAATTATTAGTATTTTTCTGGCATTGAAATCCATTCCTTTAAGATGACTGGCCAAAATGAAGTTGTATAAGAACCATTCATTGAGTACCATGCAGTATTGTTTCTCATATGTGCATAATGTTTGAGATGTCTGGTATCTTACAGAAAATATTCAAATGCATGCTTTCTTCTATTGTTTTTTTTAATTTTATTTAAAGAGAAGAAAGAAACCAAACGAAACAAAACAGAATAAAGGGTAGCAACAATACAGAATTCCAAGGAAAAAAGGAAAAGAACAACAACAAAAAAACCTAAGAGATTATTATTGACAAATTACATACTGACTTCTTGGAAATAGTTGTTCAAATTATAAAGTTAAAACATGTAAAATAGACATTCAAACAGTGAGTCTGTTAACAGTTCTGTTCCACGATATGACAAAAAAAACAGCAATATGGTCATCCATCTTACCCACTCAAATATACATTCAATTATATCAAAAGGGTAAAATTAAACACAACAAAACAGAACAAAGTGGATCACAAGAAAGCAATGTAAGAGACATAAATTACAAAACTAGACAATTGGAGACTCTCTATCATATTGACTCTTGTTTTCTTCCAAATATTTGTCCATATTGTCACATACAGGAAATTCACATGAAACAACATAGTATGGAATTGATCTGAGCAGGACGAGGAGGGCATTTCAGGTCTTCAAGATCAGACAATAGGGAAGCCGAGAAAGGCTATCATAGTGTCTCTCATTCTCCTCAAAACAGCTGTCCATACCTTCATGTGTGTTAAACTTAAACAAAACAAAACAAGCTAAAATCACTTTGAACAAAGAATAATAATTTTGCTGGATTATACATCATGACATTATGGAATCAGCACTGGGTACTGTAGTGTCTCTTTCTCTTCAAAGTAGTTGTTCATTTCAACATGTGTTATATAGTTGGTTCTTGTAAACTGTTTATAAGCTCTGCACATGCATGAGTCTCTAAATGTATATCTATCATTTCTGTATTAGAGGTAAAAATAAAACAAATCAAGATAAAACAAAACAATTCCTAGAAAAGCATGAAGCAAAAAACTCATATATAACTGCAATACAAGGTGATCTACAATGGTTACCATGATGTCTCAGCAGTATATAACAACATTAATAAAAACAAAGCATTGGATACATTATAAGACTTCAAAGCAAGTAATAATCAAACCAGAGTGGGTATCTTAATGAATCTTGTCATCTTCAGTGTAGTTGCCTATACACTTAGACTTGATGATATCAATCATAACAGATTTAAATAAAACCAATCAATATAAAGTAGCAATCTAACAACCCAGATTCAAATAAGATCAGTCATAATGAGACAGTATAAGTTATAAAGGGCTTCAGATTAAGTTGATAGGAAATTAGGGATGATTACCATACTATGTCTTCTTATTTTTGGGATAGCTGACCATGTCCTCAAGTCTAGCATAAGTAGACAAACTGGAACAGCACATAATCCATCCAAGCAGAGTGGTGATAATAATGTAAATTTTAAATCTTGTTACCCAATTAACAATATCCTCTGCCTCCCTTTTTTAGACAATTTCTCCCCTTTCACTCCCATAGGGTGCACTGCTTGTTTTGGGTCCCACTGCCTCCCTATATAGAGCATCTCAATGGACCCTATCTCCTGATCTACTCTGCCTGTGTTTCTCTCTGTTAATATTTCAAGGCCATCTATACTAGGGATTACAGCCAATCTTCTCTGCCTTATTTCTGCTATTCTGTTTTTCTGCCATTGGTTGCCTATTTTTCTGTTCCACTCCACTATCTGCCCCATTCTCTGAGGCCTCTCTGCCACTGTTCCTGAAATGCTCATATTCTTGTTCTCTCTCTCTCTAAAATGTCCTTCATTTTTTTTGTAGGGTTGGATTGGTAGTCACAAATTCTCCCAGTTCCTCTTTGTCATGGAAGCATCTTGTTTCTCCATTAATTTCTGGAGAGAGTTTTGCAGGATACATCAATCTGGGCTGGAGGTTGTTCTCCTTCAGGGCTTGAATTATTTCACTCCAAGCTCTTCTTGACCTGATTGTCTGTGTTGAGAAGTCTGCCATGATCTTGATGGGTTTTCCTTTATAGGTGATCTGTTTCTTTTCTCTGATGGCTTTTACTATTCTGTTCTTATATTGAATTTCTGGGATCTTGATTATTATGTGTCTGGATGTAGCTCTGTTTTGGTTGTAGGTGGCTGGAGTTCTGTATGCTTCATACATTTGCATAACATTTCTTTTTTCTATTCTTGGGAAATTTTCCTTAATAATTTCTGTGAATAGCCTTTGTAATTCCTCTGTTTTGACTGCTGCTTCTTCATTCACATGCTTTATTCTTAAGTTATAGATCCTTTTGTTGTCTTCCAGTCTTTGTATCTTTACTGCCTGCTCCCTTGTTATTTTAAAGAGATCTTCCCTTTCATGATTACACATTGCAAGCCTGTGTTCAATTTTTGATAGTCTATTTCTGGTTTCTTTCAAGGAGTTTTGCCAGCTTTCTATGGAGTCTTTAGTTTCCTGATAATCTCTTTGAATCTGCTTCA
Source organism: Dolichotis patagonum (assembly GCA_004027295.1). Taxonomy (NCBI): domain Eukaryota; kingdom Metazoa; phylum Chordata; class Mammalia; order Rodentia; family Caviidae; genus Dolichotis; species Dolichotis patagonum. The sequence continues at coordinate 90,145 of PVJX010002252.1, forward strand.
TGAATTCTAGGGTTTTTTGTATTCTCCATTAAATGTTTCTCTCCTTTTGTGTTCCTCCATTCTTCTGTCTGTGTCTTCTTGAGAGGTGCCCAGCCTTTCTTTTATTAATCTACTTATCTCTTGTTTAATTTGAATTAATATTTCAGTTTTGATCCCACTTACAAGTTCTTGAAGATATCTCTTTATGTCTGCTACCGCTGTGTTTGATGTTGCATGTTTGCTGCCCTCAATCTCTTTTGTATTTACCTCTCCTAGATCAATGTTCTCAGGGTTGGGGCCTGGGGTTTTTTTCTTATTTCTCCCTTTCGTCATGTTTTTGGTTCCTTCCATACAAGTGTACAGTGTAATTACCAGCTCCTTTTCTTGTTGGTTAAGGCTCCTCTAGAGCGTGCAGGTTAGGAGCTTTTGCCCTCTTCAGTCAGCTATCAGAGATTAAAGTTCAAGCACGGGCAGTGTATACTGGCTCCTCCCCTCCGGGCCAGTCAGCCTTTGCAGGCCTTCACTGTATCAGTGTGCGGCTGTGCTCAGGGAATTAGTTTGTAGCAACCCACTGGGTTCCATCCAGGGGCACGGCCCAATGCAAGCAGATTCCACCAATCCACTTGGTGAGGGGAGCAACCAACTGAAGCTGCTTCCTTATGGAGTTAGGGCTGTCCTGCCCAAATCCAACATGTTTTCCAGTTGGTTTCCCTTTCCCATGGGAGGGTCTTATTCCCATCACTCACCGCATGTTGATGCCAATCCCTGAGAACTGCTGGGCTCCCAGACCTCTGACTTCAGTGCGGCTGTGGTGCAAATTCACAGTGCCTCTGGGTGGGTCGTGTGCAGGGCCGGGTCCGGGCGAGCTGCACGCAGGGATGTTCAGCTCCACGCTCCAGCTGCTCAGGCCAGTTGCATCGGTGCAGTTCAGTTGCTCAGGTCACTCTCGGGCAGGAATTCAGGCGGCTCGAGGAGGGCCCCGTGCTTGTTGATCCTTTAGCTTCACTAATGGTAGCCCCAGGACCTCATATTTGAGCAGTTTTTTTAACTTTAGTTTCTTCCTGGGTTGAGAGAGTCCATCTCTCTCTGTTTGGGTCTCTCCAGGGTGTTAAATTCTGGCATTTAAGCTGTCTGTCTCAGAGAGGATCTCTCTCCTGCTACCTACTGGTCCACCATCTTTGGAAACTCCACATGCTTTCTTCTAAGAAACCTATAACAAACCTCATGGAGATGGAAGATCTTGCACAGGTTAGTGCTGGTCTTGAGAACATGAGGCAGAATTGTCTGTTTTTACAGAGAAGGAATAGAAAGGCCACAGGACAGCAGATACCCATGGGGAAAGTTGAATTTTAAGAGGAAGAAAACCAGAATTGTCTCTGAGGTCTACAGGACCAAGGTTGTTATTGGGAAATTGGATTCCTGTAGCAAATAATAGCAACATGCTTCTTCTCAAATGGTTTATCCAAGAGAAGCCCAGTTAAAATGATCTTGGACAGTGTGTTTGAGAAAGCAATAAATCATGTTCTAGAATACAAAAAGAGTCAGGTAAAACTTCAGGCATTTTCACTCCTAGAGTTGATTTTCTCTGTTTCTATACCACTTTAACTTGATGCAGCCGCTTGACCCCTAAAGTAAAGGATTTCAAAGCCCTAGAATCACTCATCACAGTTTCATTCTTCTCCTTCAGAGATGCATCAGATAAGCTGCCTTAACTTGTGGCCACTGCAGACACTATGCAGAGAGAAGCGCAAGGAGAAGTATGGGACAGATGTACCCTCCCCAAAGGCCAGAGGACACCACTGTCTCCCCACCTGACACATGAGAAATTGGTGTCAGGATAAACCACAAACAATGCTTACTGTTTGTACCACAAGCTTATAAAACATACATCTAGACTGGTTTATTCAAAGCTGAGCAGAGTCTAGAATCCAGAATTCAGGACTTACTTTGCTTATGCATCTACTATGCAGTGTCTCTGACCATTGACTACAAAACACTTTTTAAGTCTGAAAGACACTCTTAACTGGTAAGGAGTAAAAAGTTAGCTAGAAAAACAAATATTTTATTGCTATCTCCTGAGAGTTTAGTTCATGTAAGAGTTTAGATCACAAGAAACAGTCACTTTTAATTTGTCATTCTTTCTCTCTCCCCCTACTGTGTGTGTGTGTGTGTGTGTGTGTGTGTGTGTGTGTGTGTGTTTTGGCAGCTATAGAAAAGATAACTCATCCAACAACTTGGAAAGCTTAAACCTTATTCCAAACATGAAATCCTCCCGCTGGCCAGCTAGTCTGCTCCAGATGCTAAACCTCCTTTTACCTGAAATGCCCTCCCTGCCTGGCCTGTGCAGTTTGCTGCTCTGCAGGAGCATGTGAGGTCTGTTGAAGGCACACTCTGTCCACGGGCTTCAGATCAGACCAGAGTCTCATTTTGCTAGGCTCGAGTAGAATTTCTGGCTCCACTGCTCCTGCTGCCTGAGTGTGACTGCTTTGCTTTGTTTCACAAACACTTGATGTGTGTCGTGTTGTTCAGACACTGATTCTGATGCCCTAGGAAATCCCCCTCATAATGGATCGCAGGTGCCCAAAAATAACTGTTACCTCAACTGATAGAGATGTACATAAAGCTGCTTGCAGTTCATTCAGCTCGTGAATTACAACTGGACTACAAGCTGAGATGTTTCCCTGGAGGTTAAAATAAAAATAGTACTTTCTTTTCAGTGAAAATATGACAACGAAAACCAAAGACTGGAATATTTTTAAGACTAGTAAATGAGTGAAGGACTGTGGCATTTAGGAACTGGCCTTTTCCATGCCAGCCAGTTGTAACTGGTAAAGAATAAGCTTCAGGTGTTTAAGGCATACAACTTTAAAGTATAGATGGAAATATACTTGCATACCCATTTGGGGACTATTTTATTCTTTTCATAGCTTCTTAAGGCAGAGATTAAACTTAGATCATTGACTTGAACTTTTTTCTTCAAAACAGCATTTAATTCTATCAATTTCTTTCTAATATTGCTTATATTTCAAAGAAACATCTCCATAATGAATGTAAGCAGCATCTCTATTATTCCCAAACCAAGTAATGTTTTTATGACATATTTGCTATCTGTATTTTTTCTTTGGGGGCTTTTCAAATTATTTGCCCATTTAAAAATTGTTGTTTGTATTTTTCAATCTTTTTGACAGATATTAGATTTCTGTATTCGGTGATTTCATTTGAGTAAAGTTTTATTATGGCACAAGGAATGGATCAACATACTTTTTTGAATGTGGATATTGAATTGTTACCTCATTACTTGTCAAAAAGATTCATAGATTTTATAAAGAATTGTTTCTTCACTTTCATTGAAAATTGGCTGGTCATTTAGATGTGGTCTATTTCTTGAAACCCTTTTGTTCTGTTCATCTACTTGCCTGTCTCAGTGCCAGTATTATATTGTCTTTATAACTATAACCGTTGAATAAGACTTCCTTATTCTTGCTTTTTAAAGTTGTTTTGGTTACTCTTCATCTTTTGTATTCCCATATGACTTGTAAGATAAAATTGCTAATTTCTAAAAAACAAAGCAAAACTCCTGCTGGGATTTTTATTGGGGTTGCCTTAAGTATATAGATGATTAGAGAGAATTAACATCGATTTGACGTAGGGTCTTTTGCTCTATGAACATACACATATCCACTTTTCTAGACCTTTTAAAATTTTTGAAATCATTTTGTAGCTCTTAGTGTTCACACTTTGCATATTTGTCAGATTTATCTCATGTTCATATTTTTATATGATTATAAATGATCTTATTTTAATATTCAACATCTTTTCCACTGTAAGTATTCAGAATAAAATTTTTGGTTTTTAGTACTGGAGATTAAGCCCAGAGGCAGTCTATCCAGCCCTATTTATTTTATGTTTGAAGACAGAGTCCCAGTTGCACTGAAGGGATTGAATTTTGCAGTCTTCCTGCCTCAGCCTCTCAGTTTTAGGATTTCAGGCATGCATTACTGCTCCTGGCTTGCTTTTTATGTGTTGTTCTTGAATTCTGCAATCTGAATAAAATATTAATGCTAGTAGCTTTTTGTAATTCCATAGAATTTTTTGTAGATTTTACACAAAGATTACATTAAATTCAAATATAAATTGTATTGCTTCCTTCCTTTCCAATTACAGTGTATTTTATTAATTTTATCTTGTATCACATTGTGAAAACCTCTAGAAAATGTGGAACAGGAATGGTAAGAATGAGGTATGGTGGTTTACATCTGTAATCTCAGCACTCTGGGAAGTCGAGGTAAAGGAATTACAGGTTCAAGCTCAGCCTGGGAAATTTAGCAATAGAGGTAGAGTACTTAGCTGTCTTTGATTGGTTCATACCATATGCATCACAGTGACCTGTCATTTCTAGGAGACAGAAGCAGCTAGAACTGCAACAGCAACTATCACCTGAGCAACTGAAGTACTCTTAGGGGGTAGGGTCTTTTTCTACTACATTATAGAAACAAAGAAAGCGGTAGACAGATTTGGGATTATATAAAGAGCAAATTACTGGGGACTTACTGGCAGAGGTATGGTCAAAGGCAACAAAAGGCCAGGGGACCTCCATGACTGGTGTCCAAGTAAGGGTCTTTACATAGCGGTTAAGACAAAAGTGATTTCACCTGAGCCATAGTGTACCTAATTTGTCTTAAACTAACACCACGGCTGGGTATAGCTCTACGTCAGAATGCCAGACAGCACTAGGGTCTGGTTGTAGAGTTTTACATATTACTCTAGGTCTTGTTTATTGATGGTACGCTGGGAAGCTACATTGGGAAAACAGACCAGAGTCACTCAGGCGCAACCACGGTGATTACAATTCAAGATGGCTGCCATGGAATCGGGCGGTACCCCTATACACTGGAAGCACTTAACCTTTTCTTCTGATTCTTGTGTTTACTAAGTTGATCAAATCATGGTTGGGGTTTTTTTAGTGGTGTGCAGAGTAAGTTTTAAAAGTTTTTGTTTTTATTAGTACATGGAGTACATAATGATTATATTCTTTGTAAGGAGTTGATACATACACAAAACAAGTGTAATTCTTTTTTTTTCCTTGCCTTCCCATCCAGAACAATGAAAACGTGGCTGAAGTGTATTTTATTTAATTTGTATGTAACTCTAAGTGGAATAATTCACAGAAAGCAGCAGCTTGTCTAATTGTTCTGTACATGGGGCAAATCTATAGTCTCTAAGAGCCCTAAAACCATGAAATTCTGATACAAGAATAATATGCTCTGTGTCTGGATGCCAGGATTCCTCTTGTAGACCCACACTAGCACTGTTTTACTTCTTTTCTTCTTCATGACAAAGTCTGGTTTCTCCAAATCACAAGAGTTCCTTATGCATGGCTGGAAGTTACTACATTTAAGTGTTCTAAGAAAAATGAAAATGATCTTGGTCCAAGGAGCCAGCTATTCTTGACCCAAGAAGTAGATATTATTTAAAAAGAACTCCTATAATGTTTGTGAAATGAAAAATGTCTCTGGGCTACTTTAACTTTTGTTTGATGATCTCTTCAGAAATTTCTGATAAAGTCACTTATTGCAGACTGAGGATGAAGAATTGTGATAAAACAGAAAAACTGCAATGAGAGAGGTTACTGTAGGCCAAATTCCTTCTCCTCACTCCTGCGTATGATTTGCATGTGACTCCAGCTGGCCCTAAAGCAGCATGCGAGATTGGTATGGGGCAGGGGTGCTGTAGAACTGTCAAGCATGCTGGATTTTGTACACAAGAACTCCAAAGGGGCAGACACAAGGCTCCACAAAACTCAATAATTATTTTTAAGGTGAAGCCTCATCCTCTATGCTGCACTGAGAGTGATTCTCATACTTTGCTATATACTAGAATTAACTGGAGAGATTTGACTAATGCCAACCATATCTGACAAGCCCTAAATCATCACTTCAGCTCTCTGTATTTTTTGAGGTTCCCTTAGGTGGTACTTGTTATCACAAATACACAGGCAAATCAGACCAAAAAAAAATACAGAAGTATCAGAGTTCAATTGTATCTCTAAAAAGATGATTTTAACAGATACCTACTATGTTTCACTCAACAACGGAATATACACGTATCTCAGCAACACACAAACTTTCTCCAAAATAGACCACAACTTAGTCCATAAAGTAGGCTTAAATAAATATTAAAGATCTAAGTAATTTTTGTATATTATCAAGTCAGAGTACAATAAAATCAGAATCAATAGTGAAAGAAGTCACAGAAACTATACAAATATATGAAAATTAATTAATATTCCCTTGAATGATTGAAGGATCACAGAAACCAAAAAGATATTTAAAAAACACATGGATCTCATGATATGGCAGTACAACATCCCAGAAACTATGAGACAAAATGAAAGCAGCTCTGGGAAGAAAATTTATAGCTGTGAAAAACAGCAATCCAAAACTGGAAAAACAATGATTTCAAATAAATAACCTAGTGATGATCCTCCAAGTCACAGAAAAACAATAGGAATCCAAATCCAATACTTAGACAAGGAAGAAAATTACAAAGATCACAGCAGAAATCATACGAAATTGTGATTAAAAAAAACAATACAAAATATCAGTGAATCAAAGAGTTATTTCTTTGAAAAGACAAATAAAATAGAAAAACACTTAGCTTATTTTACTAAAGAAGAAAAGACCTATCTCAGTGCAATTAGACATGTAAAAAGGTGAGGTCAAAATGAACACTTCTGCCAGGTATAGTGGTGCATGCCTATAATCTCAGCACTTGGGAGGCTGAAGCAGGAGGATAGCCACAAGTTCAAGACCTGCCTGGGATAAGTAGCAAAATCATGTCTCAAAAAACAAAACAAAACCACCCCTGATATCCAGATGATTATAAGTATCTACTTCAAAACTTGTTATTGAAGAATCTAGAAGAAATGAGTGGGTTCCTAGATACATATGAATTAGCAAAATTGAACCAAGAAGATGTAAAAACCCTGAACAATTCTATAACAGCCAGTGGTATTGAGGCAATAGTAGAAACTATACTAAGAAAAATTCCAGGCCTGATGAGTTCACTGCTAAATTTTATAAGAACTTCAGGGAAAAATTAATGCTAATACACCTCAAACTCTTCCACAAAACTGAAATGGAAGAAACACTGCCAAACTCATTCCTTGATGCTGGTATTACCTGATACCATACCTGGACAAGGTTTAACAAAAAAAGAAACTACTGACTAATTTTCTTAATAAACATAAATGCAAAAATCCTCAAATAAAAAGTACTTACAAAGAGAATACAATCAATCATTAAAAAGTTCATATATTATGACCAAGTTGGTTTTATCCCAAGGATTCAAGAATGGTTCAACATACATAAATCAAAAATTGTAATATACCACATACACAAGTAAAAATAAAAATCACATGACTCAATAGATGTATAAAATCCTTTGATATAATCCAATGTCGATTCTTGATAAAAACCAAGACAAAAATTACTCTAGAAGGACCGTCCCTTAAAATGATGAAAGCTATTTATGACAAACCCACTACCAACATTATACTAAGTGGGGAAAAACTGAAAGCTCTCCTACTAAAATCAGGAGCAAGTAAGGGTGTCCAGTCTCACCACTCCTGTTCAGTACTGTGATAGTTCACTGCTGTGTCAGCTTGAGCAAGAAACACCCAACAGATTGTCTTAGCATAGTCTGGGATGTGACCGGATGGCTTTACTTAAGATAAAAGACCCCCCTTGGATGTGAATGGCACCAACCAGTAGGTCTGCAGCCTGAATAGAATAGAAAAGCGAAAGCAGGAAGGTTCACTTCAGTTTCCTTGGAGGAAATCTTCACCTTTACCTTGATTGTCTGTCTCCTGGCTTCCAACGTGGACTCCTCAACCTTCCAGAGCAGGTCCTTTTGTTTTCAGCTTAGACACTTCGGCCTCCTGAAATGGACTCCTGCAGGAGCCCTAGACCTTCAGCTTTTGACTGGTGCACTACAGTTACTCTTCCACACTTGATTCTGCAGATGGTTGTTGTAAGTCGACCTAGTAAACTCATATTTATTGCAAGATATGTTAAGTAATTTTAAATGTTATTTTGTATAACTCAATTTCTTGGTATAAATCTGTATAAACTTAGATTTCCATCCTTGTAAGAGTTTTAGAGACGAACTCTCCTAAAGGATCTTGAACGTTCATATCTTGGGAAGACAGCAATCTTATAAAAAGGTTGAAATCTAAATTATACTTTCAGTGAGAAATGTTCTTATTCTCTTTGACATTTATTAAATGCCAAGAGTACAACTAGTGGTTGGCATATTAGATTTTGCTTTTCTAAAAATTCCAGGGTTGATGTAGACCACATATTGAATCTCTTCCGGGCACAGGACTGAAGTATACTACCTAAGTTTATGCTGAAAAGACCTGTTAGCATTTTAACTAAATCCCAGGGAAACTGCCTAAAGCACTTAAATAGCTTACATTAACAACAGCTCCTTAATTGCCATACTTACCATTTTTTAGATCAATTCTCCAAAAATAAACTGACATGATAATTTAATACAATTACATATTCACTAATATATCTCAAAAAACTCCTTGAAAATAGGATTCTAGTCTATGAAAAATGAGAGTTGGGTAAGGCCGAGACTTGATCACAAACAACAAGCTGGGAAAGACAATGAAAGACACCACTCTATTAACAACGGGAACAAAACGATCAAACACCAAGGAGCTGATTTAACAATAAATAAGCAAAAATTTAACAGTGCTGCTGTACTTTGTATGGTACAGGTGAACAATTGGAATGCAACCCCAGGATCTGGATTAGGAGTGACTTATGACAAAATGTTTCCTAGCTCTATGGTAATCAACACATTTTACATGAAATCAATAAAAATTTTTAACAAGAAAAAAATTGCATGTTTCTAAGATCACATGGAGATTAAACAAGAGTAAGTGGGAAGATTCTGAGAAGGAATAAGAATAGCGTTCAGAGATGAGCTGCGCTGAGCCGGGAGATGCATGGAAAGCAAAAGCAATTAAAACGGTGCCATCTGGTGCATGAAAAGACAGATCAATAGAACGAAAATAAAACTCCTACTGTATAATTAGAGCTTATGTGTACATATCTCAAATGCATATATACACATGTGATAAGTTAGCATTTCAAATCATTGAAAAACAACTGAATTGTTTTAAGAAGTGTCTGAATAACAGATTAACCACCTGGAAAAGTGAATTGATCATTATTTCACACCTTAAACCAAAATAAATTCCACATGATTTGAAGTTTAAATATCAGAAAAAGAAACTAGAGAAAAAAATATGCTGAGAAAAAATATGAGTTTAAAATATATTCTCAGAGTTGGTAAGATATTTCTGAGTATAGAACAGAATCCAGAAGCCATAACAATAGACTAAAATATGCAGCTACATTAATTTAAAACAATTCTACATGGCAAAAAGGAAAAAAAATTAGGCAAATATCAAAAAGAAAATTTCCTAGGAATATAAAGAGTGTCCAGAAAACCATGTAGGAAAATCTGGTAAATTGTTAGAGAAATAGGAAAGCATAACCAGATACTCACAAAGAGATATGAATAGTTTACAAACTCATAAAAATATATTCAATCCCAAATTTATTCTTAAGAAATACAAACTAAAACTTTAATGAGGTAATATTAAGGAAGAGAAAAATGGTTAATAAAAAGTGTTGGTGAAGCTGGGTATAATGGAGTATACTTGAAATTTCAGCACTCAGGAGGCTGAGGCAAGAGATTTGCTATGAGTTTGAGGTCAACCTGGGTGACATAGGGAGTTCAAATCCAGCTTGAACTATACAAAATCCCATTACTAAGTATATGTGCAAAAAGAGAGAGCCATGAAATCAGCATGTGTAGGAGTTATATGCCTTCATGTGTTTATTACAGCACTATTCACAACAGACAAGAAGTGCAATTAACATTACTGTTCATCAACTGAAACATGGACAAAGGAAATCAGACACACACACACACACACACACACACACGCACACACACACGCACACACACACACACCATAGAATACTATTTGACCATGAAAAGAAAGCAATCCTGTCATCTGTGACATCAGTAATGAACCTGGAACATGTAATTATGTTAGTTACTTTTCTCTCATTGCTGAGACAAAACACTCAACACCCAAAATGAGGGAAGGAAAGGTTTATTTAGCTCACAGTTTGTGGAGGTTTCAGTCCATAATCAGCTGGCTCCAAGGCAGGGTGGCATGGCACAGGGACAACAGTTCAAGGTGGTAGAAGATTGCAAAAGTAGCAAAAGCAAAAGAGGGAGGAGTAAGCCTGTTTTCTTCCTTTATATTGTGTGCAAGCTACCCCCTCCAAGGCCAGGTGTATGTAGGACTCACACCATCTCTGTACACTTCTCTCCCACCGGATGAAGGTATTTACAAAATGAGGACCTTATCCCCTTGCATAGTTGCTTAGTTAAACTTGTAAACTTCTCAAGTTGACACAATGTATCAACCATTACAATCCACCTCTTGTCTACCTGACCAGACACACTTCTTTAAACTGGTCTCCAGACACAAAGACATACTTGTTCCTATCATTTCACAACTTGAACACTTAAGAACCTGTGTTAAGTCTATCAATATAACATTCCACAACTGGACCACCTAACTCATGTTCATCACTTTATGTGAAAGGCATTTAGTCCAGCTCCAAGAATTGCCACAATCCTAACAGTTTCAACTGAAAAGTCCAAGTCCCAAGTCGCAGCTGAGATGTAAGGCAAACTCTTAGCTGCAAGCCATTGTACAAATGAAAAATTAAACACTTGCAACAGTCAATGGCACAAGATAAACATTTTCATTCCAAAAGTTACAAATTGGAGAATATAAAGGATTTGGACCAAAGCAAGTCCAAAATTCAGCAGGGCAAATGTTCAGTCCTATGGCAAATTGTGAGCACCAAAGGACTCGCATAGCTCCACTCATAAGGCGCTTCCAGTGGTAGTAGCTCCTATTGCTTTTCTCTCGGTCTGGCTTTGCTCCCTTCTTGCAGGTTTTCTCTGATGATACGCATTGCTGGCTTTCCCAAAGTTGCAGGGTCTGCTCTGCACCTTAGGCTTCACCCTCACAGCTTCACACATTGCCCTCTCAGGGTCAGACTGCCTGCTCCTAAATTGAACTGGAAGCCTTCTGAGCTCCATAACTCTTGTATTCTGCCTGCACCTGAAACCAAGAACACATGGATACTGCTAGAGTCTGCTGCCAGCTAGAGCAGTAGCTATGCTTCCTTCTTTCTTGGTTGTAGGGATCAAGTGCCTGGTTTTCTAGGCACTCTGAAACAAATTCTGAGTAATAATTTTCTATGCTGGCTCCACTCTGGAACATGGTGTGGCTGCTGCCATTCTGAAATATGGTGCTCTGTTGTTTTCTCCTCAAAGCCAAGTCTTTCACTTTTTCAGTTTTGAGGCTGCAAAGGATGGAGACTTGCTGCTTCTTGGGACTCCTTCAGGCTATATATTATGTTCTCTTGTTCCTTCTCAGCCATCAAGGTCTCCTCAGATTTACTGAAACTTCCTTTCTGGCCAAACTCATAACATTCTCAATGCTAAATATTTGTTCTTAAAGGAAGACATTGGTCTCAAGTCCCCAAGTGAGATGCTAACATTGAGAATGACTAGAGTTGCAAATGAAATATGGAGGAAATATCCAGAGCCTTGGCATTATTCTGTCTGGGGAAGGAGTTTCTGAAGCAGTTGTTCTGGATTGCAGGGAGAGTGCTGCTGGCTACGGTCACAGTGACCAGCTGTGGTTCACTGCTGCTGAGCCTGAATTAGGGCAGAGGATCAGAGTTATGAAAAGTTAAATTCTTAAATATTCCACACTCTCAGTCAGAGCTCACAAACTAGGTCACTGGAGTGTTCTCTTCTTGCAAGGAAGTTGCTTCATGACCTCTTCTTTATCTTATCTGTGTGTTGTCTTCACCAAACATACCATAAATGGTGGTGTACTGATAGTTGCCCTGTCTGAAGTTACTGCAGGGCATGAAGAGGGGAGGCGTAAGGTCACTGTGGAGCAACAGCACTGCAGGCTGCTCTCATGACTGAGGGAACTGGGGCCCAGGAACAGGGGCCCCACATGGAGGAAGTGGATAGGATAGGGATGCACAGGGCTCAGCCTGGGAAGCTGCCCTGGCTGTCCTTCCAGGGAACCACAGAGACTCTCCGCAGAGATGTTTGAGAGGTAGATCCCGTGCCACTGGGGATGAGTGGGGAAAACTGGGGGACCACTCTCAATGGCAGGGAAAGGAGTGAAGGGAGAGTACACCAACTTCTTTCTGATACATAGAATTAAATTTTGCTCTCCAAATACTGAAAAGGCAAAGACTTCTATTTACCTTTAAGTTCTGTGAAGTTCTGTGAAGGGCTGGTTTCTTATTTCCTTGGCTCTGGGCTTCAGTTTCTCTAAACTTACTATGCATAGACCACCTGTATGTTTTATTCTTTGTTTAACACTTAGAACGGAGCTCTCAGTGCTAAACAAAGAGCTCCTTTTGGAGCTCCTTTGGGAGTGGTGCCTGTAGAGAGCCTTCATTCTGCTGGGAATAGTGCAGGCCACGATTAAATGACTGAAGAATATGGTTCAGGAGGTGAAAAAGTACCTTAGGAAAAAAAAAATTTGTCTCTTAGGACACAGTTATTTCAGTCTAAAAAATGACACTTTGCCTAGTAACAGAACAGGTTTTGAGATATCTTAAGATACAAATGCTTGCTGCAGTGGTAAATGCCTATGATTTGCTCAGTTATTCAGGAGGCTGAAAAAGGAGGGTCACAAGCTAAAGGCCAGCCTGAGCAACTTAGTGAGACCTTGTCTCAAAATGAAACAAAATGGGCTGCAAATGCAGTTCAGTGGTAGAGTGCTTGCCTAGCATATGGGAGGCTCTGGGTACAATCCCCAGTGCTTTGATAAAGTACATGGGTATGGGAGTGCAATAAAGAGATTAGTGGAAAGGAAGGAAAATCAGGGCCAAATCTTATCATAAAAACAGGGGAGTGTGAGTGAACAGAAAGTCCCTGTATGATAAATAAGCAAGCCAAAAATCAGCCCGATTTTCTTACAGCCAAAAGAAGGCAGCTGAAATGTAAAGGCCACTGAGGAAGGTCACTTACTGGCTTGGATTGTGCAACAAAGAGCGAATCCTTTTCTGGGAAATGGATTTGACTTACAGGGAGAAAAGCATGTTTCACAAAGATAATCAAGCCTATCTCTAATCTTCTGTCCTTCTTGTCTTCCACTGCCCAAAATCCTATCACAGAAGTCTGTTCTGACATCCCCATTCAGAACCCCATCTAGAATGTGGCCTCAGAGTCGAGTTGGCCTGAGATCACATGAAGTAGTTTAAGGGCTTGTTTTTGGTTGACGTGTTGTGTGTGCTTATTTACTCATAGTCTGCTTTGCTCCCCTCCTTGCACAGATTTTCTTATTTTCTCCTTTTTTTTCTCCAAAGTACAGTTCTAAGGGTGACTGGTTGGTCGTCTGGTATACAACCATCTCCCAGCAAAACGGGATAACTTCATCATGTGATTTCCTACCAGCAACCTTGGCTCGCAACCTGTCAGAGAATGAATACCATCAAAAGCTTGGAGCGGAAAATGGCATGTTGCGTTCAGGACATAGGGATTCCAGTCTTGGGCCCTCTACCATTCCAGTTATCTGGGACTGCCAATACTTCCAGCTATCTGGGACTGCCAATTGTACTCTGAAACTGCCAATAATCAACTCACTACAGCATTGGGCAGCATCAAATCTCCTTGGACTATTAAGATCTAATTTTGTAGTGAAAGGAGAGCATTAGCTCGGGGAGACTCTGGACCCCAGGAGCACCACCTCTTAGGCACAAGTGGACCGGTACTGTTTTTACAGCAACCCGCACAGTTCTAAGACAGCCCCAGCACTCCTATTGGTGAAAATCCCACCTAAAGCACATCATAAAAACATCATAAGGTACCCTAATCCATCCATATTAGGTATATCTTAAATTTCAAATTGAATTATTATTATATTTTATTTGATTATTTCTAATAATTTTAATCAATTCTAAAATTTTGCTATCTGTTATATATTATTAGGAGTTCTTACACAGTTAAAATAACTGTTTTGTACTATTGAAAAAAAGGTTTGGTACAGTTAAAAAAAAGCTGTTTTTTGCATGTAACTAAATTTTAATATAAGTATTAAGTTCAGCATTTAGTGATGCCAACCTATATTGTAGGCATTTAATTATTTTTGATTTTGTAGCTTTGCTGGCATATTTTAAGCCAATATTACTGTTGAAGTCTCCATATTAATAAGATCTTGGCACTGTAAGCTCTGCAGCTGTCTGGTGCTATGAGAGCAGTGGTCAGGGACTGAGAAAAGTCTGTCTGCTCAGGGAAACCCTCTCGCATTGGAGAATCCTACCCCTGTCACATTAGCGTGTGTCCTTCCCTGTTGCCTATGGCTGTGGCTTCAGAGCATGACAATGGGGGTGCAGAATCCAAGCAGGTGTCATTTGAAATCTCTGAAAATTTTAGCCCAAACTTAAAAAAAAAAATACAAAGCAAAGATGCGATCAAATTGGGAAGGAAGTTGTTATAACCTTTGACCTGGAGGCCAGCTGACAAAAGTCACAGGAAAGATTTAGGGAATGGTATAAACCAGGATAATAGGGTTTCAGTGGAAAGAATGGACCTGGAATAGCATGGTGTTAGTGGCCCAGGAGAGGAATCCTTGTGCAGATCCTTCAGTTAGTAATTGTTATATAACAGACTCTCCTAGAACTTGGTAGCTTTAAACAACATTGGCTATTTTTACATGTCACAGTTTTGTAGACCAGCATGGGGACGCAGTGCTGCAAGGATGGTTTTGTTTGGAAGCACAGTGTCTGGAGTGCCAGCTGGGAGAATGTAAATGGCTGGGGGCTGGCACAGCAGGGCTGGCCACGGCCAGGCATCCCTCTCCAATGCAGCGTCTCTACGTGGCTAACTTGGGATTCTTTGTGGCTTGGTGGACTCAGGGTAGGCAAAATTCTCAGATAGCAGCTGGCTTCCCTTCCTGGAGACCAGGAGGATGCAGCATGCGCTGCCACCCCTCTCAAAATTCTGTGGGATCGAAGTGCAATCAGTTAGGAGCCAAGAACCAGCCCAGACTCTGAGAAGAGGCACAACACAAAGGTGTGGGTTCTGAGGAGCATGGTTCATCAAAAGGACATCTTTGGGGCTACGAGCCAGGTTTTCTCACTACACATCTCTGATTAGCTAGCAACTTGAATTCCCACGCATGGTGACCCAGTTTCCCTGAGTCTGCAGAATTTTTGAGATTGCAAAGGTTTAGAGTTCTGTGTAGAGAGGCAATAAAATCAACCAAGCACTCAGTAACAATTTGGGGCTAAGTGCGGGAATAAGCCACACATTTGGTGCTTGAAGTATTAGGGTTAGAAAAATTTGTCATATTTGTGTATCTGAAAGATCAGCTTTGTGAGTTCAATGTAAAACTGCATGCTAAGCCAGGCATGGGTGTGCACCATGTGAGCCCCAGCTACTTGGGAGGCTGAGGCAGGAGGAGCATGAGTTCCAGACCATCCTGGGAGACTTAGTGAGACCATATCTCAAGAAGAAAACAGAAAGGGCTGAAGATGTATCTCAGCAGGAAGGTCCTGGGCTCAATCTCCAATGCCACAATAAATAAATACGTAGTACTTAATTTATGTCTTCATATTTTTTAGTTGAAAAGACTAAGAAAACCATACTAAAGGCTGTGAACAATATCAAAATATTTACAGAAACTTGGGATTCATAATGCTTTTAAGGTTAATTTATTTAAATTTAGGAAAGTGGCTAGGTAGAAAAAGTTTCACTATGAGGCTTACATTATAAGTGCTTTGAAAGAAATCGAGTATTTTGTATTTATGAAAGCACTTTAAAATATTTGTTAAAAAACGTGATAAAAGGTTGATTATTTGGGATATTGTGTTGGTTCATTGTGAGTTATTAATGGTAATCAAAAGCTGCCTTAAAATTCATATATTTAAAGCTGGGCATCATGACACAAGCCTATAATTTCAGCACTTGAGAGGCTGAGGCAGGAGGCTCACTGTGAATTTGAGGCCAGCCTGGGCTATATCATGAATTCAGGGCCACCCTAACCTACATACTGAGACCCTGTCTCAAAAAAAAAAACAATTATGTATTTAGAAATAGAATAATGAAAATAAACTCAAATCTTAATTTCAACTAATGTTGAAAATAATTAGGATTTTTAGGATTTATATTACAGCAATAAAGTAATAATTAATTTAGTTCAAAGTGGCTCCAAATAGTCTTTGATGTGCCCAAGGCCACACACGTGTCCTAAGCAAGGGTACACTCCTGCTTCACCTGGCTTCCTCACTCCTCTAAAACCCCCCTCTCTGTCACAATATCTGAGGATCATTAACTCTAGGGCAAATCCTGTTAATCTGTGGAGAGCGAGCCTATCAACTTTGGACTAAACTTGCTTTGAAGGTAGACATGGTATCAGAGACAAATGACCGGAAAACACGCAGAGGAGACTGAATTTGTCCACATGAGGATGTGCATGTGGCTTGATGATTAAACAGTGGGGAAGAAGAGGCTCCTTAAGACGCATAGCATAAAATCTGCATAGAAAGTGAGTGATAAAAGTCAAAACACTTATTTATGAATTAAAAAGTCACAATAAGCTGCCAAATAAAATTATTACAAATTTCACAAAATTCAGAGGAATCAACAAACTGCCTGGTAGACTTCCTAACATGGTTAAGAGCTGTTTGTCTGTTTATTTGCAGTGCGGGGGATCACACCCAGGATTTTGTGCATGCTGCACAAGTGCTGTAGCAAAGAACTACATTTGCAAACCCCTTAGTAACTGTAGAAACTTGATTTTATGATGCACTGCAGATACAGATATGCGGGTAAGCAGAACAGAAGAGAAACCAACAGTCCCAAGTGACAAACTGACCTTCAACAGATACTCTGAGATAAGTCAGTAAGATTCAATTTATTCAACAAGTGGTGTGTACTGAACATGCTGCACAAAATTAATCATTTATTTATGTGATCACATGCAAAACTCAAGGTAAAATAGAAGTAAAACCAAAATCATAGAACGTCTAGAAACTAAAATATTTTGTACACATATGGGTAATAAATATTTTTTTTCTTTTTTTGTTCTTTGTTTGCTTTTTGTTTTTTGAGAAAGTATCCCATTATGTAGTTCAGGCTGGCCTTGAACTCACTGTGTAGACCAGGCTGGCCTCAAACTCATGGAAATCCTCATACCTCAGCCTCTCAAGTGCTGACATTTCAGGGTTGCATCACTAAGCCTGGCCAAATATTTTATATATAGAATATAAATATGTGAGCCATAATACAAAACAATAATAAACTACTAAAATTCAATAAATATTAAAATGTTTTCTTTTCAAAAAAATTCTTGGAAAAAATAAGAATTAACTACAGTCTAGAAAAACACATACATGCTAATATTGATTTCAAATTCTATAAATCACTTTTAAAAACAAAAACATAAGTGTGTACAACAAGGGTTACCAATGGCAAAAATGAACATCAAATGATCCCCAAAATCATGAATCAAACATTATAAAAATGAAAATAAAGATCCCATCAAGATACCACTATAAATCACCACAATGATAAAAATTGGAAAAAGAACAAAAACGCACAAAGCAAAGTGCTGATAGTCTGTGGAGAATCCAAACTCTCACATAATGTTCATGGGGGTACAGTAGGATAAACACCCTGGAAAATAGCCTGAACTGTCCTTTTCTATTTCAACATAAATTTACCAAGTAGCTCGCCCATATCACTTCTTGTGTTTACTTAGGATCAGACATTTACATAAATGGTTATAGCAACTATAATAGTAAAACCAAAGCCAAATGCCCATTATATGATAAAGAGATAAACTGTGACACGTACAGTAATACTGCTCCACAGTCAAGAGGGACAGAGTATAAGTACAAGTAGGGACGTAGGTGATTCTCACAAGCATTATGGTAAGTAAAAGAAGTCATGCACAAGAGATATGTAATGTATGTTTCCATTGAATGACATTCGAAAAATATGAATAGAACAGGATTGGTCATGTACCACCTTGGTTAGGTATCAGTTTTATCTGTTGGCAGAAGGGTATTTACTTCAGTGATGTGAGAGAATTTCACATCATTGTGAAATGTCTCATATTTTCATTATATGCCAAGTCATATGTTTACTGAAATTATATGAACTGTGTACCAAAAGTGGTTGAATTTTACTATACAAAAATGGTATCTTTGCTTTATGTAGTGATGTACCCCTGTAATCCCAACACTCAGTAGGTTGAAGCAGGAGGGTCACATGTTGGGGCCAAGTCAGGGAAATTAGCGAGACCTTATTTCAAAATTTTAAAAGTGGAGAACTGCAGTTGCAGCTCAGTGTTACAATGTGTGCTTAACATTTGTGAGACACTAGATTCAACTACAGCAACCAGGAGGAAATATATATAATTTTCACAAAAAGTGAAAAATTGTACCTTAAAACAAAAAAAAAGTGCCATGAAATAAGAGAGATGATGGACAGGAAATACTTTGGGTGATGTTTGCAGAACTTTTTTTTGAGATATGATCTTACTCTTACTTTAGACTGACCTAGAATTCACTACATAACCCAGGCTGACCTCAAACTCACGACAATCCCACCTCAGTCTCCTGAGTGCCGAGATTACAGGTGTGTGCCACTGTGAATTGAAGACATAGATCTCTATGTTGATCTAGTCTCATTGAAAGCCAAAAACAATGTTAAAATAAATTAATAAGAAAATAAGAATAACTTTGTAAAATTGCAATGCTTAAATAATTAACATACATCCTTGTATGATACTATTAACAAAAGGACATGTGTTGACAGCTTTACATGATAATTAGAGAAGCAAAAAGACAAATATTTTCAAAGTTAGAAAAAGTAATTTCAATAAAGGATTCTTTACTGAACTAAACAATTAGGGAAGTGGAAGCATTAAAGTAAGGCTTTGGGGTACATGAAATGAAACAACTTTACTGTGCACCAGATCTTTCTGAAAGAATTACTGAAGGATTCAGTCTGGTAAAAGCAAAGTGCAAACAAAAAAATGGGATTGATAATCAGTGATGTGGGGTAAACACTCATCTGCACATACAGATTTTAAACATAATTTTTATTAAAAAGAGACTTCAATCTTAAATTCTATCTTAAATTAAGACATAATTTAATTTAAGATTAAATTATAAATAATTTATTATTGGATTTCAGATCTTGTATCTTAAATTCAAGGTATAAGATTAAACTTAAAAATTCTCACAAAGCTTGAGGACATAAGTTTAGAGATTGTGTATGTGTATACCTTTTAACACTGTATTTAAAATGTATTGGGTTTTTCCAATATTAAATTATGTGAAAGATTCTTCATTTCTCAACATTCATTATAAATTTTGGATATTCCAAGAGGAAATAACTAAAGCGCTTATTGTTATTTGTACTACACAGTGTTAAGGCTTTTACCCTCCCTGCCATTTTTATTGTAAAATATACACAACACAAAATTTGCCACTTCATTATTTTTCAATATACAGTTCAGTGTTATGAAGCAATTACAATTGTTGCACAATCATCACCAAGCATGTCCAGAACTCTTCTCGTCATGCAAAACTGAGTTGTTACTCCTCACTTTCTCCTTCTCCTGTTCCTGGAAACCAGCAGTCTACGTTTTTTGTTTTTTCTTATTTTTTACTATTATTAGTGCATGTTTACAGTATATAATGCTTACTTCCCTTATATGGAATTGGTACGTGTAATACATAACACATCCCGATTCATCTTCATCCTCATTCCCTCCCCTTCCTTCGCTCTCTCTACCTATTGATCTCCTTTCCATTTGACAAAGATCTATCTCCCTGCCCCTCATTATCTATCATTTACTATGCTTTTTATTTATAATTTGGGTCTCTCATACAAGATAAACCAGAGGATACTTTCTATCTCTATGATTTCGACTACTCTTAAGTATCTGATAGAAATGGAATCATAATCATACAGCATTTGCTTCTGTGATTGGTTTATTTTACTCAGCAGAATATCTCCAATTACTGTTATAGCCTACATCAGAAATTCCTGTTTTTTTTTTTAAATTTTATCTAAAGAGAAAAAAAACAACAGACAAAACAGAAAAATGGTAGCAACAATACAGAATTCCAAAGGAAAAAAAATAAAAGAACCAAAAACAAAAAAACAAACAGACAAAAAAACCCAAAACAACAACAACAAAAAACACAAAAGCACTAAGAAATCGCCACTTGATAGGTTACATACTCTCATCATTGGAAATAGTTGTTCAAGTTACAAAATCAGAGCATACAAAGTAGACATTCAAACAATGAGACCGTTAACAGTTCTGCTCAACCGTCTAACAAAAACAGTAGTATGGTCATCTATCTTATATGCTTAAACTTACATGCAATTATATTCTTTAGAGCACTTTCTTTTCCTCTTTTTTTTACAGTAGCAATTACACATTTTGGGTTTTATTACTCTTACATTTCTTATTATTTTTTACACTAGAGAAACAATGTGATATTTATAAATATGATTCTTATTTATTTCACTAATGAGGATGGCCTTAAATTGACTCCATTTTCCTATGAAGGCCTCAAGATCATCCTTTTTATAGCTGAGTAATATTCCATTGTGTAAAAATACATCTTTTTCATCCACTCTGCAGTTGATGGGCATCTTGGTTGTTTCCAGGATTTAGCTATCACAAATTGGGCTGCTATAAACATAGGTGTACATATATCACTGTGATGTGAACTTTTCAGTTCTTCTGGGAAAATACCCAGGAGGGGAATAGCTGGGTTGAATGGAATTTCCATTCCTAGTCTTCTGAGAATTCTCCATACTGATTTCCGTAGTGGTTGCACCAGTCTGCACTCCCACCAACAGTGAAGCAGTGCTCGTTTTTCCCCGCAGCCTCACCAACATTTGTTGTCAGTTGATTTCTTGATGGCAGCTATTCTTTCCAGTGTAAGATGATATCTCAGTGTTGTTTTAATTTGCATTTCTCGAATGACCAGTGATGGTGAACATTTCTTCATGTATTTGTTTGCCATTTGTATATCTTCATCTGAGAACTGTGTGTTCATCTCAGCTGCCCATTTTTGGAGAGGGTCTTTGAATTTGGAGGGGTTGATGTTTTTCAATTCTTGTATGTTCTTGACGTAAGTCCTTTGTCTGAGGGGTTGCTGGTTAAAATTCTTTCCCTTTCTATGG
Organism: Dolichotis patagonum; assembly: GCA_004027295.1. Lineage (NCBI taxonomy): Eukaryota > Metazoa > Chordata > Mammalia > Rodentia > Caviidae > Dolichotis > Dolichotis patagonum. The sequence goes on from PVJX010002252.1 coordinate 111,484, forward strand.
GTTTTCTTTTCACTCTGTTAGTGATTTCTTTTGAAGTGCAGAAACTTTTCAATAATATGAGATCCCAGTTATTGATTCTCTGAAGTGTTTCCCATGCAGTTTGCATTTGTTCATGAATTCTCTGCCTACACCTATGTCTCCAAGACTTCTACCTACCTTATCTTCTAGTAGATTTAGTGTTTCAGTTTTAATGTTTAGGTCTTTGATCCATTTAGACTTTAGTTTTGTGCATGGTGATAGGCATGGGTCTAGTTTCAGTCTTCTGCATGTGGAGAGCCAATTTTTCCAACACCATTTATTAAAGAGGCTATCCTTCCTCCAATGAACATGTTTAGCCCCTTTGTCAAATATCAGGTGGATGAGTGTCTTTGTGCCTATACTTGTATCTTCTAATCTGTTCCATTGATCCTCAGGTCTATATCTTTGCCAGTACCATGTTGATTTTATCACTGTGGCTTTGTAGTACAGTTTTAAGTCAGGAATTGAGATGCCTTCTGCCTTGCCTTTATTGCCCAGAATTGCCTTTGCTATTCTAGGCTTCTTCTGGTTCCAAATGAATTTTAGGAGTGTTTTCTCTAGATCTGTGAGGTATGTCAATGGTATTTTGATTGGGATTGTGTTAAATCTGTATAACAGTTTTGAGAGTATAGCCATTTTCACAATGCTGGTTCTTCCTAGCCAAGAGCATGAACCATCTTTCCATTTTCTAATATCCTCTTAAATCTCCTTTTTTAGCATAGTATAATTTTCAGTATATAGGTCTTTTACATTTTTAGTTAGGTTGATTCCTAAGTATTTCATTTTTTTAGATGTTATTGTGAAGGGCGATATTTCCATAATTTCTCTCTTGGTGAGGTTATTGTTTGTGTACAGGAATGTTATTGATTTTTGAGCATTGACTCTGTAGCCAGCTACACTGCTGAATTTGTTTATTACCTCTAGTAGTCTTTTAATGGAGTTTTTTGGGTTTTCTATATAGAGTATCAAGTCATCTGCAAGTAGTGATAATTTAACTTCTTCCTTTCCTATCTTTATTCCTTTTATTTCTTTCTCATGTCTGATTGCCCTGGCTAGTGTTTCCAGAACTATATTGAATAGGAGTGGTGATAGTGAACATCCTTGTCTTGTTCCTGATTTTAAAGTGAAAGCTTTTAGTTTTTGTCTATTTAGTATAATATTGGCTGTTGGTTTGTCATAGATGGCCTTTATAAGGTTGAGGTAGACACCGTGTATTCCGAGTTTCTGAAGAGTTTTTATCATGAACAAGTATTGGACCTTATCAAAAGCTTTTTCTGCATCTATTGAGATGACCATATGGTTTTTGGTTTTGGCTCTGTTGATGTGGTGTATTACATTTATTGATTTGCATATGTTACACCATCCCTGCATTCCTGGAATGAACCCCACTTGGTCATGATGTATAATCTTCTTGATGATTTACTGCATTCTATTTGCTAGTATTTTATTGAGAATCTTTGCATCTATGTTCATTAGTGAGATTGGCCTATAGTTCTCCTTTTCAGTTGGGTCTCTCTCTGGTTTTTGTATCAGAGTAATACTTGCCTCCAGGAATGAATTAGGGAGGATTGCTTTCTTTTCAATTTCACTAAAGAGTTTAAGGAGTATTGGCATCAAGTCTTCTCTAAATTTCTTATAGAATTCAGCTGTGAATCCATCAGGACCTGGGCTTTTCTTTGTTGGTAAGTTTTCTATTACCTTTTCAATTTCAATAGCTGATATTGGGTTATTCAAAATTGCTATATCTTCTTGGTTGAGCTTTGGTAGTTCATATGTTTCTAGAAATTTGTCCATTTATTCTGTGTTTTCCTCTCTATGTGAGATTTTCAAAGTAGGTGTTCATGATCTTTTGAATTTCCATGGGATCTGTGGTAATTTCCCCTTTTTCGGTCCTTATAGCATGAATTTGGGTTTTTCTCTCTTTTTCTTTATAAGGTTAACTAGAGGTTTGTCAATTTTGTTTATTTTCTCAAAAAACAGCTTTTGGATTCATTAATTCTTTGTATTGTTTTTTTAGTTTAAATTGCATTGATTCTGCTCTAATCTTTACAATTTCCTCTCTTCTATGAGCTTTAGATTTAACTTGCTCTTCTTTTTCTAGAAGCTTCAGATGAAGCATTAGATTGTTTATTTGTGCTCATTCTGTTTTCTTTTTTTTAATTTTATTTAAAGAGAAAAAAAGCAAAACAGAAAAAAGGGTAGAAATAATACAGTTTCAAAAAAACATTAAGAAATCACTACTTGATAAATGACATATTGTCTTCTTAGAAATAGTTGTTCATGTTACAAAATTCAGGCATACAAAGTGAACAAACAGTGAGGCTGTAAACAGTTCTGTTCAATGATCCAACAAAAACTTGGCAATATGGTTATCAATCCCACACATTTAAACTTACATGCTGTTATATCCTTTAGTGCATTTTCTTTTCCTCCTTTTGCTTTTTAAATACATTATCTGTTTAGTTATATTATGTTTCAGCTTGCTCAGTAACTTATTGATCTGTTTTGTTGTTGTTACTTCCTTTTTAATCACCTTATATAATTCTGTTGTTTTGTTTTTGAGTTTCTGGTCATCCATGTCACATGGATCAGCTTTCATGGAGTTGGGAGTTTTTGGAGGTATTTTGTTACCTTGTTTTCTCATGTTCTATTGTTTTATTTTTATTTAATTTTCATTAACTTGGAGGTAGTAATATACAACAAAACAGGATGGAATAAAGCCAACTGAGACAGTATAGTGAAATTGGCACAGATCATCACAGCAGGTCACCAGGCCAACAATAATAGGCACCATTGTATATCTCGTTATCTTCAAAATTGTTCTTCTGTTAGGTACAGCAAAATCAAAAGAAATACATGACATTATAGAACACATCAAAACAGAATATTGAATAGAGCAACACCATTAATCAGGACAAAGCAAAATGGTGATAAAAATATCTGCCTTCAAAGATAGTAGAAGGAAGCTCCCCCCACTTGTTGTACCACATATGGTCACCTCCCAAGAGATACCCAGATCCCTGGATCCCGATTGTTGGGGGGGGATATAATATGTTTGATTCTAAGCCCGCGCCCCTGTAGGCAGCAGGCTGGTTACTAGTTGGCTCAGCACCCTAAGTTCCAACATGGCGCGGATCTCAGGAAACGCTGTTACTTCTTGTTTCCCTGCCCTGGGGTGGCCTCGGCTTGCCAGACCACAGTCACTCACCAGGGCGGCAGGCTGGTTACTGGTTGGCTCAGTGCCCTAAGTTCCAACATGGCACAGATCTCAGGAAACACTGTTACTTCTTGTTTCCCCGCTCTGGGGTGGCTGCGGCTTGCCAGACCACAGTGACTTACTAGGGCCTCATTCTGTTTTCTTGATATGACAGTTTATTGCTATATATTTCCCTCTTAAGACCACTTTCATTGGGGCTGGGGATTTAGCTCAGCGTCATAAGCGCCTGCCTTGCAAGCACACAGTCGTGAGTTCAATCCCTGGTACCGATTAAAAAAAAAAACCAATAAAATAAAAAAAAAACCAATAAAATAAAAAAAAGACCACTTTCATTGCATCCCACAGATTACAGTATGTTGTGTCTGCATTTTCATTGAATTGTAGGTATTGCTTTATTTCTTCTTTAATTTCCTCTGTAGCCCACTGGTTGTTCAAAAGGTTGTTGTTTAATTTCCATGTATTTATGCCAGTTTTGCAATTTCTTTTGCCATTAATTTCCAGTTTCAGTGCACTATGGTCAGATAGTATGCATGGGACAATTTCAATACCTTTGTACTTACTTAAGAATGTTTTACGGGATAATATATGGTCTGTTTTGGAGAATGTCCCATGGGCAGCTGAGAAGAATGTGTATTCTGATGTGGTTGGGTAGAACACTCTATAGACATCTACTAAGTCTAATTGCTCACAGGTATAATTCAGTTCTATTATTTCTTTGCTGACTTTTTGTCTAGTTGATCTATCTCTTTGTGACAGTGGGCTGTTAAGGTCACCTGTAATAATTGTGTTTTTGTGTATTTGGTTTTCATTTCCTTTAGTATCTGTATTATATAGTTGGGTGCTCCTGTGTTTGGTGCATATATATTTATAATTGTTAGTTCTTCATCTTGAATTTTTCCACTTACGAGTATGTCGTGACCTTGTCTCTTTTAATCATTTTAGGTTTGAAGTTCACATTTTCTGCAAATAGAATAGTTACCCCTGCTTTTTTTTGGGTTCCTGTTGCATGGAATACTGTTTTCCATCCTTTGACTTTTAATCTGTGGGTTTCTTTTTGAGTCAGATGTGTTTCTTCTATACAGCATATTGTAGGATCCTGTTTCTTGATCCATTCTGTCAACCTGTTTCTTTTGATATGTGAATTGAGGCCATTTATATTTATGGATATCACTGATATGTACTGGCTTGACTTTGCCATGTTGTGTTACTGTTGTTAGTTTCCTGCTTTTCTCTCTTGTTTATTTTCTTGTCCAGCCTGGTGATTTCTTTCTGTTGTTGTTCTAGAGATTGTGGTCATTTTTATCTCTACCTAGGATGTCCTTCAGCACTCCTTCTAAGGTTGGTTTGGTGGATATGAATTTCTTTCATTGTTCTTTGTCATGGAAGTATCTTGTTTCTCCATTAAATTTGAAAGACAGTTTTGCTGGGTATGTCAGTCTGGGTTGAAAGTTGTTTTCTTTTAGGGCTTGAAATACTTCACTCCAAGCTCATCTTAACCTGAAGGTATTTTGCTGAGAAGTCTGCTGTGATTTTAATAGGCTTTCCTTGGTAGGTGAGTTGTGTCTTTTCTCAAATGGCTTTTAGTATTCTGTTTTTATGCTGTATTCTGCAATCTTAATTATTATATGTCTGGGTGTAGGTTTATGTTGGTTATGACTGTGTGGCTTTCTATATGCCTCACTTATTTGTATATCAGATTTTCCCCCCATGTTTGGGAAATTTTCTACCATTATTTCTGTGAACAGCTTAGTTATATATTTTGCATTGACTCCTGCCTCCTCACTAATACCTATTACTCTAACATTGTTTCTCCTGGCATCATCTTGTAGCTGTTGGATTGTCATTTCATGCTGCTTTGTTGTTTTTATAAGTTCTACCCTTTCAAGATCGCTATCTGCGATCCTGTCCTCAAGGCCTGAGATTCTATCCTCAGCTTCATTTAAGTGGTTTTGCAGGCTTTCAATACAATTTTTTGCTTCTTGCATATCTCTTTCAATTTGTTTCATAGATTCTGCTTGTTTTCTGCATTGTTCAAAGTTTGAATCAATTTCCCATGCTCCTGTAGTTTCTTATCTATTTCTTCTCTAGCTATGTTGAGCAGCCCATTTACTAAGGTTGTTACTTTTGTCTTTACGTAAGACATTATTTCTTTTTTTTTAAATTTTTTAAAAATTTTATTTAAAGCGAAACAAAACAAAACAAAACAGAATAAAGGGTAGCAACAATATAGAATTCCAAGGAAAAAAGGAAAAGAACAACAACAAAAAAAAAAACCAAGAAATTATTACTTGACAAATTACATACTGACTTCTTGGAAATAGTTGTTCAAATTACAGAGTTAAAACATGTAAAGTAGACAATCAAACAGTGTGACTTTTAACAGTTCTGCTCCACAATCTGACAAAAGCAGGAATATGGTCATCCATCTTACACACTCAAATATACATGCAATTATATCAAAAGGGTAAAATTAAACACCACAAAACAGAACAAAGCGGATCACAAGAAAGCAGACATTATTTCTAATTTGAGTTCCTCCATAGCCTCATGGATTTGTTTCTTTACTTCATTCGCTATCTTTTCAGAGATTTCTGGTGTATGAATTTTTGGGTCCTCTATTTCATTATCGCCTGCACTTGCCCCTGATGGACTAGATGTTCGGGATTCCATTTTGCCTTTTCCTTTAATCATTTTCACCTTTTGGGTAAATTTCTGGTTTTTCTATTCCAACAGTCACAAGTTTCTGTAGTGTGTGTTTCAGGGTTCTACTGTGTGGTTGATGTTTGTCAAATTGCTGTGTACCACCATGAAGAGGAGTTCTAGTCTCCTACTGTAGGATCTAGTCTCCACTGTAGGAATTCCTCCTACAGTGCCTGTTGGTTGAGTCCTATATTCTTTCTGGGCTAACTAGCCCAGAAGTATTGATGTAGGGCAACTCTTAGTTCCTGCTGTTGTTATATCTTCAGGTTGTGGCAGGTCACCAGGTGTCCCTGGCTATAGTGTTTTTGTCAGCTGAGGCCCTACTGTGTCACTGGGGGTCTCATAAGTTCTTTTAATTTGCTTTAAATTTGGGCAGGGCAATATTGGCACACTCCTCAACCTGTCTGATGTTCTCTGTGTGGGGGGAGAGGGTTACCTACTCTCTTGCCAGGTTAGCCAAGGTCTTACACTTGGAGGGATTTTCACTTCTGTCCCTATTTACCCACTGCAGACCTCTATTTTGGGGGGCAAACTCACCTCACTGGCTGGAGCCTGATGAAGCCTTCTGTTTGGGTGAGGGGTTCCTGAGCCTCTCATCGAGCCAGCATGGTAGTCCACTGAAGTCCAATGTTCCCGGTGGAAGGGTGGGTCAGCAGCTGTGGTCCCAAGCAACTCACGCCTGTGGCAGACTTTCTAGATGTTCTTGGAGGAGGGGTGGGCCCATCAGCGGCAGACCCAGGCACCCCAGGCCTCCCCGCACTGGTCCCCGCAATGGTCCCCGCAATGTTCCCTGTGGGCAAAGGGCGGGTCTAGCTCTCCTGAGCAGCCCAGCTCTCAGCTGCAGATCCTGTGGTGTTCCCAGTCCCAAGCAGGTCCAGCTCTCTGCTGCTGGGCCAGAAATGTTCCCTGTGAGGGGAAGGGTGGGCCTAGCTCTCCTGAGCAGCCCAGCTCTCAGCTGTGGATCCTGTGATATTCCCAGTCCCAAACAGGTCGAAATTCCTGTTTTTAAAACTGTACAGGTATACCAACTTCAGCCTATCCATTGATAGCCACTTGGGTTTCTTCTGTATTTTATTCATTGTGAACAATGCTATTGTGGAAGAAAATGAAGGCTCTTAGTTCTTTTGAGTATAAGCCTAGAAGTGGAATTGCTGGATAATTTGATAATCCTTTGTATACTTAAAAAAAAATCTGTCTTCCATTGCAGCTGTACCATTTTGTATTTCCAACAGTGCACAAGTGGTCCAGTTTCTCCACATCCCTGGAGATTCCATTACTCTTCATTTTTAAAATATTCTCCATTCTGACAGTTGGGAGGTGTGTATCTTATTGTAGGGAAGATTTGTATTTTCCTAAAGGATCAGTGAAACTGAACATTTTTCGTATTCTTACTAGCCATCTGCACATCTTCTCTGGGGCAATATCTGTTCAAGTCCTTTGCCCATTTTTAAATTAGGTAGTTTTGTTGTTTCTGCATTTTTTTCTCTGAGCCATTAGTTCTCTGGTCTGTATTTATGCCATACCACACAATTCCAATTGGTGCACCTTTTAACAAGTTCCAAGACCAGAAAGTGTGAGTCTTTCATATTTGTTCTTCTTTTCCAAGATTGTTGAAATTATTTAGAGTTTCTTGAGATTCCATATGAATTTTAGCATGCCCTTTTCTGTTTCTAAAAAAAAATGCCATTGGTATTTTTTAGGGATTGCATTGAATTATACAGATAGCTGTGGTAGGACTGATGTAGACTATAATATGTATAGAAAGGAGATTGAATAATTAATTGTAAAACTCCCAACAAGGATAATCCTGTATTTGATGCTTTCACTTCTTAATTCTCCCAGACTATATTCCACTGTACACATGTCTTCTTTGGCTGTTGCACCAAAGAACTAACACTCAAACTTTTCAAAAAAAAACTTTAAAACTTCAATTTATTAGTACAATTTAGATATATGTAATGATCATATTCATCATAGGGAATTTGTACCTGTATGTGATATATCTTAACTCCTTTTTTTCTCATTTCCCTCCCCTCTCTTCAATCCCTCTTGCCTTCCTTATTCACAAAGCTTTGTTTCCATTTTATCCTTTTTTTATTTTTTTATTTTTCCTTCTATCTCCCCAATTCCCCTTTCCCTTGAGCAATTACTTCCTATTTCACAACAGCTATTATACATGTTGGTCCTTATTTATATTTGCAGTTTCTCACATCAGAAAGACAATGCAATATTTACATATTATGTGTCCAATTTATTTCACTTAAGAGTATGGTCTCAAGGTCAATTCATTTAGCTATAAAAGTCTAAAGATTGCCCATTTTTATGATTAATACTCTATTACATATGTAAAAAATCTTTTTATATTTTTCATTGGTTGATGGGAATTTGTGCTGTTTCCAAGATTTAGCTATTACAAACTGTGCTGCTATACACATGGGTGAACATATATCATTGTGGTATGATGTTTTCATTCTTTTGGGAATAGTTTGGGAAAAGGAATAGTTGGGTCAAATGGAATGTCCAGTCTTCATTTTTTGTGGAATCCCCACACTGATATCCACAATGGTGGCACCAGTCTACACCCCACAAACAGGGGAAAAGGGCTCCTTTTCCCCCACAGTCCTGTGGCATCACAATCCCTGACCTGAAACTATACTACAGAGCTATTGTGATAAAAACAGCATGATACAGGCAAAAGAGAGAGAGAGAGAGAGAGAGAGACAGAGAGACAGAGAGACAGAGACCTGAGGATCAATGTAACAGATTAGAAGAGGCAGAAACAACTTCAAACACAGTCAGCCATCTTATCTTTGAAAAAGAGTCCAGCATTTGTTATTGATTGAATTCTTGATAGTAACCATTCTTTCTGAGGTGAGATGGAATAAAGGCATTGTTTTAATTTGTATGATCAGTGATGTTGAACAATTTTTCATGTACTTATTTGTCATTAGTACTTCTGAGAAATGTCTATTCATTTCAGATGCCCATTTTTGGGTTGAGTCTTTATATTTGGGCGTGTGTGATATTTTTCAATTCTTTATAAGTTCAAGATATTAGCTCTTTGTCTGAAGAACACCTGACTGAGCTTTTTTTCCAACTTTGTGAGTTGTCTTTTCACTGTGCTGGTGATTTATTTTGATGTGTAAAAGCTTTTTAATAAGATGAAATGTCAGTTGTTGATTCTTTGAAGCATTTCCTATGTATCTGGGTTTTGTTTATGAAGTCTTTGCCTACACCTGGGTCTTCAAGATTCTACCTATTCTCTTTCAGTAAATTTAGTGTTTCTATTTTAATATTTAGACCTTGGATCAATTTTTCTGTTAGTTTAACAAGTTCCAATATCAGAAAGGGTGAATCTAGGTGGTGCAGTGATAGGTATGAGTCTAGGTTTAGGTTTAGTTGTTGGCATGTAGAGAGACAGTTTTCCCAGCACCACTAATAAAGGGGCTATCTTTCTTCCTGTGAACATGTTTGGTCTCTTTTTCAAAGATAAGATGGCTGACTGTGTTTGAAGTTGTTTCTGCCTCTTCTAATCTGTTACATTGATCCTCAGGTCTCTGTCTCTCTGTCTCTCTGTCTCTGTCTCTGTCTCTCTCTCTCTCTCTCTCTCTCTCTTTTGCCTGTATCATGCTGTTTTTATCACAATAGCTCTGTAGTATAGTTTCAGGTCAGGGATTGTGATGCCTTCTGCCTTGCCTTGTTGCCTAGAATTGCTCAGGTCTCTTCTGTTTCCAAATGAATTTTAGGAATGTGTTCTCTAGTTCTGTGAGATAATCTAATGATACTTTTATTGGCATTGTATTAAATCTATATAACAATTTTGGGAGTATGGCCATTTTTAATATGTTGGCTCTTTCTACCTATGAGCAAGGGATATCTTTCATTTTCTGATATCCTCTTTGATATCCTTTTTAAGAGTACTGTAATTTTCAATGTATGAATTTTTTACTTTCTTTGTTAGATTGATTCCACAGTATTTCAGTTTATTTGGTTGGTATCATGAAAAGTGTGACTTCTCTAATTTATTTATTTGCTGTTTGTATACAGGAATGCTTGTGATTTTTGAGTGTTGACTTTGCTTCCAGCTACATGACTGAATTTGGATATTAAATCTAGAAGTTTTTGGTGAAGGTTTTGGGGTCTCCTATGGGGAGTATCATGTCATCTTCAAATAACAATAATTTAACTTCTTCTTTTCCTATTCTTGTTTCTTTCATTTCTTTCTCTTATCTATTTGCTCTGGCTAATGTGTCCAGAACTATATTAAAGAGGAGTTATGGTAGTGGATATCTTTGTCTCTTACTAGGGTTGTCACCTTGGGAAAAGTGATTCACCTCTCTGTACCTAAGTATTTCCTGTATAAATCTGTGAAAATCAAATTAGTTACTATGCATAAATCATCTAGAACATCATGAGCAAAATACCATATTTTATTGTACTGTAATTGCCCTCCTTCTGATGATGCTATGAGATGATAATGTGCCTATGGCAGTGAGATGAAATGAAGTGAACGATGCAAGCATTATGGTCACAACCCACTCTATCAACCCAAGGCAAGAATAAACTCAAGTTACCGTTTAAACCTTTCTTATTTGAAGGTTGACAGGGCCAGATGGAGGCAATTACACAATTTCTGGACAGAAAGACATTTAGCAAGGAGATATATCCAGGAGAGAGAACAACAAAAAAAATCTCAAAATGAGCCTGTTACTCACTTTTCCAAAGCCCACGACATTTCATAAAACAGCCAATAAAAAATCAGAAAGTCAGAATAGGGATTCTCTCCTGATAACACTCTGTTTATGGAACAGTAAGAAAAACTTTTTTTTTATAATTTTATTTAAAGAGAAAAAAACAAAACAAAATAAAACAGAATAAAGGGTAGCAACCATACAGTATTCCAAGGAAAAAAGGAAAAGTACAACGACAATACAACCTAAGAAATTATTACTTGACTAATTACATACTGACTTCTTGGAAATAGTTGTTCAAATTACAAAGTTAAAACATGTAAAGTAGACATTCAAACAGTGAGATTGTTAACAGTTCTGCTCCACGATCTGACAAAAACAACAATATGGTCATCCATCTTTAGTCTTTAGTTTCCTGATAATCCCTTTGAATTTGCTTCATAAATTCTAGGTTTTTTCTGAATTCTTCATTAAATTTTTTTCTCCATTTGTGTTCCTCTATTCTTCTGTGTCTTCTTGAAAGGTACCCAGCCCTTCTTTTATTAATCTACTTATCTCTTGTTTAATTTGAATTAATATTTCAGTTTTGGTCCTACTTACGAGGTCTTGAATATATCTCTTTATGTCTGCTAACGCTGTGTTTGATGTTGCATTTTTGCTGCCCTCAGTCTCTTTTGTATTTACCGCTCCTGGATCAATGTTCTCAGAGTTGGGGGCTGGGAGTGTTTTCTTATTTCTCCCTTTCCTCATGTTTTTGGTTCCTTCCATACAAGTGTACAGACCCTTTTCTTGTTGTTTAAGGTTGCTCTAGAGGGCGCAGGCTAGGAGCTTTAGCCCTCTTCAATAGGTTATCAGAGATTAGAGTTCACTCACGGGCAGTATATGCTACCTCTTCCCTTCTGGGCCAGTCAACCTTTGCAAGCCTTCACTGCATCAGTGTGCACTGATCTCAGGGAAGTAACTGGGTTCCCGCCAGGGGTGTGGCCTAATCCAAGCAGATTCCACCGATCTGCTCCACGAGGGGAGTAACCAGCTGAAGCCACTTCCTTATGGAGTTAGGGCTGTCCTGCCCAAATCCAACATGTCGTCCAGTTGGTTTCCCCTTTCCCGTGGGAGGGTCTTATACCCATCACTCACCGTGTCCCCAAGAACTGCTGGACTGCCCAACCTCCGACTTCAGCATGGCTGCCGTGGGAATTCACGGTGCCTCTGGGTGGGTCGTGTGCAGAGCTGGGCTGTTCAGCTCCGCACTCCGGCGGCTCAAGCCAGTCGCTTCGGCGCGGATCGCTTGTTCAGGTCGGGCGGAATTCAGGCGTCTCGAGGCCGGTGCCGTGCTCGCTGATCTTATCTTCACTAATAGTAGCCCCAGAACCTCTTATTCGAGCGGGTTTTTGTGCTTTAGTTTCTTTCTGGGTTGTGAGAGTCTATCTCTCTCTGTTTGGGTCTCTCCAGGGTGTTTTATTCTGGCATTTGAGCTGTCTTTCTCAGAGAGGGTCTCTCTCCTGCTACCTACCAGTCCACCATCTTGTCTCTTCCGAAAAATATTTTAAAGTGAGGAAAAATGTTTTAAAGTGAGGATTTTAAAATGTTAAAAGAGATAAATGAAGATGTTAATAAGACAAACTTATTTTTAAAATATCAAAGAAAATATGAAATTACAATTAATTTTTAAATAAAATTTAATATTACTAGTACAATATTAACAATCATTGATATTTATTGTAAACAACTCTTATCCATTGTATAAATATTAGCAGTCCTAATACTCATAAATAGTTTGAGATAAGTACTATTATTCCCACATTAGCCATGAAGGAAGGGAAACTCAGAGAAGCTAGTAATTTGTCCCCAGCTTGGTGGCTGGTGAACAGAAAGGGAATTTGATCCTGATCAGCTGACAGTGGAGGACTAGCTCTTAAACATTTCCTGATTGTGCCTAAAACTAGATTTTTAATGAATGGCTAAATAAAGAATCTGTGAAATAGAATATTAGAAAAGTCAAAACAAACTCATTAACACAAACAGGCACAGACATAAACAAGTAAATAGCATCTATAAGATGCAACATATAGATGGGCAACACATGGCTTACAATGACTCTAGAAGGACAGAATGAAATAAATGGTTGAGAAACAGTGTTTGAAGAAATATTAATAGAAGTTTCATAAAATTAAATAATGTTGATATTAAATCCACCTTGAAATTCTTCAAGATTGTGCAGGATAAGATGCAAAGAGTCAGAAATAAAACAAAACAATGTTACCCCAAGCAAAAAACAAACAGAATTGGATGTAGAACAGTCTTCTGACCAGCCACCATTGGAGACAATGATATAATACCTTAAAGATTTAAGGGAAATTGTAATAAATAAGATTTTGTAGACAGAAAATACATCATTAAAGAATAAAGGTGTGATAAGGTTACTTTCAGATATAAGATAAATTAATCAACTAATCATAAGAGTTCTTATAAGAAGGAAGTAGATTTGATGACAGATGGATGAGGAAAAGGCAATGAAGAAAGAAATTGGAGTGACATGGCCACAAATAAGAGGTACTCTGGCCTACCTACGTCTCGATTTTAGAGTTCTGTCCTCTAGAACTGCAAGAAGAAAAATTTCTTTTGTTTTACGCTGTAAAGTTATGGTAGCCACAGGAAGCTAAAATATCTCCTAAATTAAAAACAAAAACAAACAGAAAAAACCTCCAGAGGAGTGCCTGCGCAGTAACAACAGAAGTTATGGTGCACTAATGAAGAAGGCTAGCAGATAAACAGATGTGGGAAAGTCCAAGGGGAAAATCTTTCAAACATGGGGAAAGAAATAATAGAAAACAGACCAAGTTAAAGGACTTGCATTACAAAGGCATTCAGTCTTCCCAAGTAAAACTAACACTGAAATCAGTGCTCATCAAGATCTCAATAGCATTGTTCATGATTCTAAAATTCACATGAAAGAGGAAAGATACATTTCAGACCATTTTCTACCAGAAAAATGTAGAAGGAGAAGTTGCTTATTTTTACCAGATAACAAGACTTGCACAACCCATATGTTCACTGAGAATATCTTCATGGAGAGGCAATGAAAGAGACTGAGAGCCAGCAAAGAGTGTCTCACATTTACAGATATAATATAGATATATCAGAGAAGTGACATTGCAAATCAGTGGTGAATCCATGGCTTAGTTATCCATATAGAAAAAAAGCAGTTCTATACTTTGTACCACATGGTTTCAAGTACATTAAAGACTTAGATGTCAAAGATAAGACTTTAAGATGTCTCAAGGAATATACAACAGAGTAAGTTTGTACTTCAGAGTATAAAAGACACAGAAAATTTTAGCCTAATTAGCCCTTCTACATAGCAAGTTATTAAAAACAAAGTAAAAAGATAAATCACAGGTTTGGGGTAAAACATTTATACTGCACACATTTGATAATGAATTAGTACTTACAGAAGAAACTATAGGAAAATAGGCAATTGACCAAAAAGAAAATGTGAAGAGCTAGCAAACATGCATAAAAATGTTCAATTAGAGAAATGAGAATAAAAACTACGACAAAATACCATTTGATATCTAACATATTGACAAAGATTAAGAAATACAATGCTTTCAGATTTGAAAATGATGTGGAAAAATGGAAACTTCACCCAAGTTAGAATTTAACTAGCATAAAGTACTTTTTGAGAGATTCAGTAATATTTAGCAGTTTTCAACATGCTCACATTTGGGGTTCCACTTCTACATTTATATCCTAGAGAAAAACTTAAGTAAGGTTACGTAAATGTGTTTATTCTTGCTAATTTCTGTAATGAAAAATAGAAAGCAATAGAAATTAAGAGGAAAATACATAAATCAGTTACACTGTAACATCCAAGGGAATGCTTTGTAGAATATTTTAATATGAATAAATACAAAAATAGAAGTACAGAAGCCAGAATCAGAAAGTTGTAGACATTGTGCCACCATTAACAGACCAATATAACCCTACTTTATATAGCTTATGATTGGATAAATAAATAATAAAAATGCTAAAATGCTATGAATATGATAAACACTCAGCTCAAAACAGTGGTTACCTCTAAAGAGGGGAGAAGAATTGAGAGAATGAAATCAAGGTTTAACAGTGTCATGTCCTATGTCTTTTTTTCTTTAAATCTGAAACAAATATGGCAGAATGTTAAGTTCAGGGATGGCTATATAAATATTATTACTCTGACCTTGATTTTTATATGTGAATTGTTTCATAGTAAAAATTTTCAAAAACAAAATATAGTGGGGCCCTTTGATATCAAGTAAGGAAGAGGGTTCAAAAATAGAATTCTGCTTTCCTGCTTGATTTTTGGGATTTTTGTATGAAGCCTTCAAAGTTATTGACAACAGTAACTTTACATGCATTGACATCAACAAGAGCGTCAGGATCTGGGCAGTGACTAGTGATGGAATTTGGCGAAGACAGGATGAATGACCCCTAAGCATGAGAGGCTGGATGGGCCAGCTCTGAGATGCCGTGTGCTCTTCTCTTACTCAAAGGGATCCCAAAACATGACTTAAACACACACTTTCAACAACAGTTTGCTGTTTTTGATTTTCAAATGAACTTTGTTTCAGATAACCTGGCAGAGCTACAGCTATTACCTGAGTCACCTGGGGACTGGAACCAGATGTGTGAAGAAGGAACAGTGCCCCCCACTGTGAAGAAGCTTCTATGTTGCATACGCAGAATCCAAAGTCATAAAACTTTGCTTCCAGTCTCTGCTAACCGACTGTGAGTCTTCTACAAGTTCTTCAGCTCTCAAGGCTTTTCTCTGGCTAATAAAATGAAGGAATGGGGCTGAGGATTTAGTTCACTGGTATAAGCACCTGCATGGCAAGCACAAGGTCATAAGTTCAATTCCTGGTACCAAAACAACCACAAAAACAAACAAATAAATAAAATGAAGGAATGTATTAAGCTAACCTTGAGGGTCACTTTGGGCATTAACATGCTATCACTACTTATTAGTGCAATTGTGCCTGTAATACTTTAAGTGAACAAATAAAGATACATTATTTTTTCTTTTTCCTGGGAGTCTCCAGTAGTAAGTGAAAAGTGAGACAACCAGATTCCGGAATGGAAACACCCTGTTTCTGTTGTTTGATTCATTTTGCCATCACTGCTAACGCCATTGAGAAAATAGATCTCTGTGGAAAACTTCTGATGTGGCAGCGCTCCATTGGCAGAAATTGGGTTTCACAATTTTTCAGAATATTTTTTATCTTTTTTTCAGAATTTTTTTTATATTTTAAAATCATAAGAGGATTGTAGGCCTCTCCACAGAGAAGGAAACATCTGGATGAGTGTCACCAAGAGAGCCTGGAGCAATGGCAAGGTTAATAGTCTAAATTGCTTTGCTGAGCCTTTAGGGAAGGAAGTGATCACCTACTGCATGACTGAGTCATAGACAACTAATCACCCCTAATATCCATCCTCTCCCTTTATTAATATGACCACCAAAATTTTTGCTGGACAAATGGCTTCCCAGCCCCTAACTTTTCTCAGCTGCCTTTGTGGTGAGATGTGGAGTCTGACTAAGGGTGCAAGGGCAAATTGCAAGAACAACTAACTTCTAGATCTTCCATTTTAAATGGGACATGGTATGGACTTTCTCTTTTCTACTCCTGAAGGCTGAAATTCAGATATGGTGCTAATGAGGCATCTTGGACTTTGAAAGAGCAAGTCTTTGAGGATGACCACAATGGAGTGACTTGATAGAGGGAGCCTTGGTCCCTGCAGGTGGTGTGGAGCAGAGCCAAGACTCCACCAAGACTGTCAGGACTGTCGGGGGGGGGGCATGAAAACCCATCTGGTGTGCTCCAGAGATGTGGATCTTACTGCTACAGTAGCTCAACCTGCGCCCTCACTAATGCGATAACTAAAAGGAGGCTGTTTTCAATAGACGTTCCAGAGAAAAGGAGAACTTGCCCAGGACCTGTAACTGCCAAGCAGACCAGAAATGCTAGCTTGAGTCCAAACATGAGCAAGTCATCATAAGAATTGATATAGGAGGCCATTGTGCAAAACAGCTGGGGTGGATTCTTTAATAATAGCGTCGCAAAAGACAAAAAGAGACTGGTACATGATTAAAGAATCCTAATTGATCAGGACAACTAAATGCACTGATTGGGCACTGAATCTAAAAGAAATTATATAGCACGCATTATCAGTACACATGGGAACTTAGAATGTGAAAACTCATAATAGCTGATAGAATAGGATCAATGAATGTCACATTGCTTTGAAAATTATGTCATGGTTACCTAGGATAATGTAGGAAATGCGTATTGACATATTTGATGGTAAAGTGTTCTATGCCTGCAACTTATTTCCAAATAACTTAGCAAACTAATAGAAGTAGCAGTAATAAATATGTGTGTATGTGACGAAATAGTAAAAACTCATGAATCCAAGAGAAGAGAATACAGATGTTCTTTGCACTAATCTTATATTTCTGTAGATATGAAATTTTTCAAAATAAATATTGATAAAAGCATGTATGAATCTAGGGATACATGAATATCTTAAAACATTCTTAAAAGAGAAGCAAAGAAAATATTCTTAAAAAGAGACGTAAAATGATTATATGAAAGAAAACTGGTATGTCTTGACAATATTACAGTGAAGGTCTATTCATCACATGAAAGCCTAATTCTGCTCTATTTTTTCCGAACACTTTCACTTCCTCACATACTGTATAATTTGTGTATTTCTGATATTGTTGTCAGTTATCTAGTTCTCCTCAATAGAAGTGTGGGCCCCACAAAGGGTTTTTGTGTGTTTTGATCACTGGTTTATTCCTCACACCTACAGCAATGCTAGCACGGAGTAGGCTCCTAATACGTATTTGTTGAATTTATTGCTGAGGGGAAAATACATGAAGCTGGATAGTGCAATGAGCCACATAATTAAATTCTAAATATTGGTTCATAACTTCTTGAATTAAGTTGTAAAGCATGGTGGCTCTGGGCTTAGATCTGATTTTGACCAAGAATATTGCAACTGTGGTTCAAACACATCATTTCATCCCGTCACTAAATCCTGGATTGCTGTGATTATTGAATGGTCGAGTGGAAACTCTGACACTTTCTTCAGTTAACTGAATAGCAATCACAGACAAGTTGTGCAAATTCACTAGGCCTCAGTTTCCTTATCTTTAAAATGGGCTAAGTAATAGCAATCACTTTCCAATGAAAGCATGAATAGTACACAGAATAACACATACTGGACAAAGAGGTGGATTTGTGTCTTATCACCGAAGGTGATAAGAGCCGCTGCTCTCCATCAGCATCTATATTGTCACCCTTTATGTTTTATGAGACTCTCGCTGTGACTATTTCTTGAATGTTTATGTTCTCATTGGCCTCCAGACCATTGCACAGGCTACTCCCACTACTTAGAGCATCCTTCTCATATTTTTACCTAATTGATACTTACTATGTAGATCTTCCTCTTGGGGAAAGCTCTCTACCCTATCCCCACCATCCATGGAGTATAAAAGCCCTGCTCTTATCACATAGACCCCTCACGACTGGACACCTTTGAATACAGGTTAAGTTTGTACTGAATCAGTGAACTGCAGTATGATTCCAAATATGATTGGGCAGCTTCTAAATGTGTTTATTTGGCAGAAAAGTGCTCTGCAGACAAGCTTAGAAACTAGCACAGACTAAGAGCTGCTATGATGGCATTCCTTCTTTTTTACCCTCACAGCACTCATATTTCCTGTCCCTGTCTTTCTAATCCAAGGTAAAAGGAATTGCAAAATCACTCAGGCATCTATTGCCAGGCCCAGACATTGTTCTCTGACTTGGAGAAATACCACATTTCAGAAAGTTTTATGGTTGGTTGGTTGTTTGTTTTGAGTGTGTGGGTTTAGACAGGCCTTCTTGACCAAGGGTACTCAGGATAATTCTCTTGCCTATGTTTAGAGCAGGAACTTACTTCCCTGAGATTTGGAGCTGTTGGAAAACTAGCAGCTGCCCAGCTCATGCCAGCATTTTGTCCCTCATCAATCTCAGGGGCACCTGACACATGGTCTGATAGTGTCTTATTAGGTATGTGCATCCCTGGCACGTGAGGGTGAGGCAGATCTGTCTCCCTTTCACTGTGACAGAAATTGGCTTTGAAGATGACCAGCGGCCTAGAGGTAGAAAAATGTTGGCAAGATTATGTTTCCCTCTGGCTACCCCATTCCCTCCACAGCCCTCGGGCTTGATTCCCATTCCCTGTGTCATAAACACTTTGTCCTCTCTCCCCTTTGAGTGCAGCTGGTGTCTTTTCCATCCAGACTGCCTTCCAGGGCAGACGCCCAAGCTACAAGGACTCACAGTATGTACTCAGACGATCTTTTGGGCACCTGAGGACGGACATGAAAACTCCTTAGGAGCTGAACTCTGTTGACTTTGAACAGTCCACAGGTCTGAAGGGTATAATAAAACCTGTCTTCTCACAGCACATTTTTTGAGGGTAAATTATAGTAAGTGTTGGCCACATAAATGACTCACAATGTGAAAAAGAAATGTATTGTAAGAGAAAATGTGCATGCTAGAGGAGAGAGAAGCTGTTCATCTGAAAATCAACAAAAATGCCAGATGTATTATCTCCACCATTATTCTAGTTCTTCCATCAGGATTTGTGAAGACAGGAAATTCTTGCATTTGGTTTAATTCAAGAAATGAGCGAAAACTACATACCAGCAGTAGATAACATGTTGTAGTATGTTTTTTTAAAATAAAGCACAAGATAATATCAATTAGAGAAATTTTTATGCCCATATCTTGGGTCCTGAGCAACTACTTTAAAGATAACAACATGCGATGTATTAATTATTGTTATTATATTTTATTATGAAGTTTTTCTTTATCTTTTTTCCTTAAAATGAAATATATAAAGCACAAAAATATCCTGGTCTGTTCTTAAGAAACATAAAGACCAGTGATTCCAGCCACAGTCCCACCTTAATTATTTCATTGGCAGAAACTCTGGCATTATCTCTCTCTTTAGCAGTTATCTATTGATTTAATGAATTTAGTTTCCTATAGCTGGAATCTTTCTATCCATTTAAGAGTTACTTAAAGTGCATCTCACAATAAGATTCATAGTCATCATGATTTAGACAAAACAGGATTTTCTCTAAGACAGTCATATTTCCTGCTTATTTCTCATTTATTGGTGATTGACTATGGTTTAATTTAGGACTATAGTTTAATATATGGTGATTGACTATGGTTTAATTTAGGAGCACATTTAGAATGATATATTCATGAATGGTATATTTTTTGGAACATGAACTATCAGGTATAGTCTAACAGCTTTCAGGTCTGATCGGCAACACATATGCCTAAACACAATACACATGCCTGAATGTGATAATAATATGTGCACACATAGCCATACGGAAGCTCCTATGTCATTTTCCCAACAATTTAAATAACCTTGTGAGATACTTTCACAATTCATCTTTTTGCCTTTGGTAGTTTCAACTGTCTAATTAAAATCTTAACACTTGGGTGATATTTCTCTTCTTTGAAGAATGTTCTTTATTTTAAATTTTATTTAAAGAGAAAAACAAAACAAAACAGAATAAAGGGTAGCAACAATACAGAATTCCAAGGAAAAAAGGAAAAGAACAACAACAAAAAAAAAACCTAAGAAATTATTACTTGACAAATTACATACTGACTTCTTGGAAATAGTTGTTCAAATTACAAAGTTAAAACATGTAAAGTAGACATTCAAACAGTGAGACTGTTAACAGTTCTGCTCCACGATCTGATAAAAACAGCAATATGGTCATCCATCTTACCCACTCAAATATATATTCAATTATATCAAAAGGGTAAAATTAAACACAACAAAACAGAACAAAGTGTATCACAAGAAAGCAATGTAAGAGACATAAATTACAAAACTAGACAATTGGAGATATTCACTCTCTATCATATTGACTCTTGTTTTCTTCCAAATAGCTGTCCATATTGTTACATACAGGGAATTCACATGAAACAACATAGTATGGAATTGATCTGAGCTGGACAAGGAGGGCGTTTCAGGTCTTTAAGACCAGACATTAGGGAAGCCAAGAATGGCTGTCATAGTGTCTCTCATTCTCCTCAAAACAGCTGTCCATACCTTCACGTGTGTTGAACTTCAACAAGACAAAGCAAGCTAAAATCACTTTGAATAAAAAGTGATAATTTTGCTGGATTTCACATCATGACATTATGGAATCAGCACTGGGTATTGTAGTGTCTCTTTCTTCAAAGTAGTTGTTCATTTCAACATGTGTTATATAGTTGGTTCTCGTAAACTGTTTATAAGCTCTACACATGCATGAGTCTCTTCATGTATATCAATCCTTTCTGTATTAGAGGGAAAAACAGAACAAAGCAAGATAAAACAAAACAATTCCTAGAAAATCATGAAGCAAAAATGTCACATAAAACCACAATACAAGGTGTTCTACAATGGTTAACATGATGTCTCAGCAGTATATAACAATATTAATAAAAACAAAGCATTGGAGACATTATAAGACTTCAAAAGCAAGTAATAATCAAACCCGAGTGGATATCTTAGTGAATCTTGTCATCTTCAGTGTGGTTGCCTATACACTTAGACTTGATGCTAACAATCATAACAGATTTAAATAAAATCAGTCAATACAAAGTAGCAATCTAACAACCCAGATTCAAATAAGATCAGTCATAATAAGACAGGATAAGTTATAAAGGGCTTCAGATTAAATTGATAGGAAATTAGGGATAATTACCATAATCTGTCCTCTTATTTTTGGGATAACTGACCATGTCCTCAAGTCTAGCGTAAGTAGACAAACTGGAACAGCACATAATCCATCCAAGCAGAGTGATGAGAATAATATAAATTTTAAATCTTGTTACCCAATTAACAATATCCTCTGCCTCCCTTTTTTAGACAATTCCTCCCCTTTCACTCCCATAGTGTGCACTGCTTATTTTGGGTCCCACTGCCTCCCTATATAGAGCATCTCAATGGACCCTATCTCCTGATCTACTCTGTCTGTGTTTCTCTCTGTTAATATTGCAAGGCTATCTATACTAGAGATTACAGCCAATCTTCTCTGCCTTATTTCTGCTATTCTGTTTTTCAGCCACTGGTTGTCTATTTTTCTGTTCCACTCCACTATCTACCCCATTCACTGAGGCCTCTCTGCCACTGTTCCTGAAATGCTCATATTCTTGTTCTCTCCCCCTCTAATGTCCTCCAGTATTTTTTGTAGGGTTGGATTGGTGGTCACAAATTCTCCAACTTCCTCTTTGTCATGGAAGCATCTTGTTTCTCCATTAATTTCTAGAGAGAGTTTTGCAGGATACATCAATCTGGGCTGGAGGTTGTTCTCCTTCAGAGCTTGAATTACTTCACTCCAAACTCTTCTTGACCTGATGGTCTGTGTAGAGAAGTCTGCCTTGATTTTGATGGGTTTTCCTTTATAGGTGATCTGTTTCTTTTCTCTGATGGCTTTTAATATTCTGTTCTTATATTGAATTTCTTTGATCTTGATTATTATGTGTCTGGGTGTAGCTCTGTTTTGGTTGTAGGTGTCTGGAGTTCTGTATGCTTCATACATCTGCATATCATTTCCTTTTTCTATGCTTGGGAAATTTTCCTTAATGATTTCTGTGAATAGCGTTTGCAATTCCTCTGTTTTGACTCCTGCTTCTTCATTCATATGCTTTATTCTTAAGTAATAGATCCTCTTGTCATCCTCTAGCCATCCAATTGTTACTGCTTGCTCCCTTGTTATTTTTAAGAGAGCTTCCCTTTCATGATCACATATTGCAAGCTTGTGTTCAATTTTTGATAGTCTATCTTTGTTTTCTTTCATGCAGTTTTGCCAGCTTTCTATCGAGTCTTTAGTTTCCTGATAATCTCTTTGAATTTGCTTCATGAATTCTAGGTTTTTTCTGAATTCTTCATTAAATTTTTCTCTCCATTTTTGTTCCTCCATTCTTCTGTCTGTGTCTTCTTGAGAGGTGCCCAGCCCTTCTTTTATTAATCTACTTATCTCTTGTTTAATTTGAATT